>CAJHUC010000922.1:0-109642 GCA_905146915.1 Ostreobium quekettii | reverse complement strand
GGAGACGCGGCGTTCCTCGCAGCGCGCATTTCTGTCACCGTCCCCTCGTCTGACGGGTCAGGCGGCGCTGGTTCATGGTTGATGCCAAGACCGCTCGTTGACGTCTTTCGATCCGTCGTACCGAACCGCCGATTGCCCCCCATAAAACGTCTCCCGAAACGTCTCCTTGCATGACGCTCCACCGCCTGGTTCCGCCCTGCTTTCTTGGCGGGCGCGCGTCCTCGTGACGCAGCTCTCGTCTTACAACCCCGTACCCCAGCTGTGACGTCCGTGACGCTGCCGTCAAGGCTGTTATCTTTGTCCAGTGGTTCGGCTGCACCTTGCGGAGTCGCTTCCTTCGTTTCGACGTCCTTCATTGCCACGTTGTCGCCCGTGTAGTTGGTGACGTCTCCATTGTTTTGGTCCCCTTCTCTCCTCGTTTTGTTGTCGTCACGGTTGCCAATTCCAGCGGCCTGGCCTTGGTCGTTTTTGGTGATGCTGACGTCCTTGACGTCCGCGCAGTTGGTGACGACTTCACTTCTTGTTTTACAGTCGTCACGGTCGCCATTTCCAGCGACCTTTCCTTGGTCGTTTTCGGTAATGCTGTCGTCCTTGACGTCCGTGTAGTTGGTGACGACTTTGCTCCTTGTCTTGTGGTCGTCACGGTTGCTAGTTCCAACGGCTGTCTCTTGGTCGGCTTCGATGTTGTAGGTGTCGCCGGTGAGTCCCTTGTCGGTTACGCTGACGTCCCAGCCCCTTGGAGCTGACGGTGCTGTGTTTGTCTCGCCGCAACTCCCCTCTTGTTCCGTTCTTTCTTTGTTGATATCCTCGTAGCGATCCTCGCCGCACGGGTCACCGTCCAACCCCATCCGCTGTCGAGCGCATTGCTTCAGCCGTTTGGTAGGGTCGAATTCTATATCCAGCCGTTTGAGCGTGGTGTTGTTTAATGGCTTGGCATCTCCGGCCCCATTTTCGCTGTCTTCCTCCTCGCTTAGCGCCCCTTCGCTCCCGGTCTGTGCGAGGTCGTCAGGCAGCTTCTCTCGAGGCACATGGTGGATGGGCCACACCCTCTCGTTGTCCACAACAAGGGCGTGCTCGTCCCATTCAAACCTTGGTCGGGCCTCGAGCAGCCACAGGATGCCCAGAATGGCATCAAAGTGGCACAAATTCATTTTGGTAGCCTCCACCTTGGTGACGGATGGACCCAGCTCGATTGTGAGACCTTTTCGAATTGGGCACCTGCCTCGAGTCGTCCCGTCTGCCAGGCAGATTGTCGTCGAGTTCTCTGCCTCCCCCGCACTTGGCAATCCCTCGAGGAAGGCGCGGTTGATGAAGTTCATAGTTGCCCCAGTGTCAATTAAAGTGAGCCCCGGTCTTCCTTGTATCTTGACTTCAAAACATGGCAGCGTCGTTGTAACCTTTGTTCGGCTGCTGATGTTACCGCAGTAGTTGTCGTCTGGCGTCTCGAGTTCAGCGAATTCTAGGTTGGTCACCGTGTGACGCCTCTCGCCACCATGACGTTTGTCATCTCTTGGTGCCACTTTGTGTTCGCCGGGTCGCCATTTCGTGGCGCAATTCTTGGCCACGTGCCCATAACCCCTGCAACGATGACACTGAATCTCCTGGGGTCGTCCATTCTATATGTTATCCACCTCCATTGGTGTAGGTCCCACTCGAGGCATGGGACGTGCTATGGGCCGTTGTACTGGTGCGCCAACTTGGCTTCTTGTGGTCCCGTTGATCCTGAAGAGAATGTCATCTGCCCGCAGTGCATGACTCATTGCTTGTTGAAGGTTTTGTGGGTTGGCTCTTTCGACGTCCAGTCGCACCGCCGCCTTTAATCCGCGCTTGAATCTGTCAAGGCACTCGTCGTCACTGATTCCTTTGATGCGCGTCTTGAGATCCATAAACTTCCCAGTGTAGTCCTCTACACTAGTCTTTTGGACGAGCCTCGCCAGTTCGTCACGTGCCTTCTGCCTGTCGTTGGTCGCCCCAAACTGTTCCTCAGCCGCTTGAACAAATTCTTGCCATGTTTGGATAGCTCCTACTCCATGTGCTTCCACTAGGTTTTGCCACCATAGGGCAGCTGCTCCTCGGAACTGGCTGGCCGCAAATTCCACGCAGTACGCCTTGTCCTGGACGTGCATCAGGCGTAGGTATTGCTTGATTTGAAACGCCCATTGTGTGAAGGTTCCTTGACGCACCCCCTCGTATGTTGGTGGCTTGGTCGGCTTGACAATCAACTGGGCCGGTCGTTCAAGCTGTGGGCGTGTTCTGGCATCAGCCAGTGAGGCGGCAGCTGCCACTGCCTCGGCCAGCTGGTTCTGGATTCGTTGGTTTATCTCGTTTTGTCGTACCTCAACGTGTCGTGCCAGTTGATTCCACCGGTCGCCCAGTACTTGCTCAATGGCCGCTTGTAGCTGGTCGGGCGAGGCTTGTGACGGGCTCGGGGACCGGCTCTGCACGCTCCCTGGCTGGCTCATGTTGTAGGTCCTATTTTGAGGCTCCCCTTCTTGGTATTTCCTCAGGGGTCAGCCGTCAAATGACGTTTCTGTGTCGTTTCGCGCTTTGGGTCGTCACCCGATGCTCCGACGCTCCCTTTCTCCGGTTCTTGGCTCCTTACGGTCGTCACAATTGGGCAGCCCGCGTCACTGACGTCGTTCCCGACGATCAGCTCCTGACGCCTATACCCTTGTTCTTGAAACTTCTCTCCTCAACTCGCCCTCGGGGCAGGCCTTGCGGCTGACATCCTCTTGACGCCCAGCCCTCGTTGCCCTCGGGGCGGCCTCTTCGCTGTCGCTCTCCGGCGCACAGCGGAACGAACTCTGGTGCCCTCGGGGCAGGCCGTACAGCTGACGTCCTCGTGACGTCCAGCCTTTGTTGCCCTCGGGGCGGCCTCTTCGCTGTCACACTCCGGCGCACAGCGGTACTCGTGCTCTCACTCCTTAAGGGGTCTCGCGCACAGCTGACGACTTCGTGACGTCCCGCTGTGCCACACTTCAAGGAAACTCGAAATCCCCGTGTCCTTGGGGCCTTGCCGCCTCTGGCCGTGGGTCAGGTCAACCTGGAGCGCCTTCCACTCCTCGGCGACTCCAGCTGGCTCTGAAACCAGTTGTAAGGGGCGAACGCCCTCCTTGGCTGGTCGGGACTCGGCCCGTTACCCGTTCGAATCGGGGTCCAGTCGTAAACGAACTTGGCGGTAAGTTTTCGATTACAAAAGTGTTCCGGTGTTCCCGTTTATATACCCCATGTCCAAGGCAGTCCAAGGGTCATGCCAGAATTGGGTGAGTCACCCAGATTCTGGCATACCCGCCCAGTTTTGTAATTTGAACTCCCCCTACTTCGTGTCCGTGCATCTCGCCGACCCGCAAGAACCCAGCGCCACCCTTTACTGTATTGGCCAATACGGCACTCAGCCCCTTTGTCCACTTCACCATTACCCAACCCAGTTGCCCTTAGTAAACCCCACTATACAGCGCTTCTAAGAAACTCCTATTGTACAATACCCAGTGCCTATAATGTACAACGTTTCTCCCGTGTTAATATACAAGACAAACCCCTTTCTGCGCTAATGTACATACCCCCAATAGGGCGTCCCTCACACTTTGTATACTGGACTTCGTCCGGACATCAAGAGGAAATGTCTCTTGAATAAAGATGATGAGCAATGGACCACTTATGCCAGCCTAAGGGCACATTTGTATAAAGTGGGACCAACATATGACCAAGAATATAAGGCATATGGCTCTCGTCGAAATGAAAGCCGGAACGGCAAACCGCACATGAGTAATCGTCTTGCCCCTAATCGAGTTATTCAAAAATACCACGCACTGAAAGTGGATCGTCGTGGCAAACCAGTTTTGAATAACAGACCGAGAGGTCAGGGAGGCATGACTTACAAAAGTTCTCGTGTTGCTAAAACAATGAACCTACAGGCACCCCAGAAGGAGTGGGAATACGAGCCGCTGGCCGAAATCCGCGACCCGCTGGAGGGCAAGATGGTCACCAACAGTGCACAACTACGTGCCACTACGGTGGAAGTGCTGAAAAGGGCCGGCCGCTGCTTTAGATGTTTTAAGCCCTTTTCAGCAGGCCATCATGGAGAATGCGAAGGGCGAGGAATACTCCCGCAAATGCCGGTGAGTCCCGCTCGAACGCGACCATCTGCATGCAGAATTTCTACCAAACTATGTTTGGCAATGCAGAGGCAGAATATCACAAGTGTGAAACTGCGAACTGCACCCATGAATGTGCGAAAGAATGTAGCACCAGTGATTCCTGTTCCAAAAGTGCGAACTGCACAGAATGCTGTGAATCGTGTGATGAAAATGTCTCACACTCCGGCGCAACCGGGAACGACCCAAAGGGGTCTGCACAGTGAAATAGATCGTTCTGATCGCATGCTGAACCCTGTGCATTTCCAGCATATACAAGCACTGGTTGCTTATCGTTTCACACTTGATGCATGTGCGAACCCAAATGGGAATAACGCACTTTGTGAGCGATATTGTTCCCGAGCTGATAGTTTCCTTCAGAAACTGCTCGCGCACGAATTCATGTGGATTAATCCACCTTTCCAGAATGCAGTGCCATTCTTGGATCATTATTTTGCTGAAAGAGCAAAAGCCCCTACACATGTAGATGCATGCATTCTACTGCCTGCATGGAAAACGTTCACAGACGATCCCAGGTTGCGCCAGCTGCGCACCCTTGTTCATTACCCAAAGGGTACACGGTTGTTTACTCAACCGCAAACTGATCGTCCATATCGCAAGGAGATGCCTGGCATCCCTTGGCCTGTGAATGTATATTATCAACCCCCCGAGGGTTCAGCAGCACACCGCATCCGAGGGGTCTCACAAGACCAACCTCGTTTGACCTCTACTAGTCAGGTCGGGCATCAACCCGCCTCCATTCTCTTTGATACGGGCGTGACTGGCACCGCCTATATCAACCCAACATGTTGTCGGCGATTAGGCTTAATGCCACGCCCTCCACATGCACTGTCTAGTCGACAGCTTCGTCATCTTAATCGCCTACGCCAGTTGGCTCGAGCGACGCGACGCATTGTGGATCCCACGGAATTCTCCAATCCTCCGCGGGAAGATTCTTTCCCTATTGAGAACGAAGTTCTCTTAGCGGATGGTACATCTCTCCCATCCTTGGGAATTGTGGATGTTCCCTTGACTATTCAAGGGTATAAGGACACCGTCCGCTGCGTGGTTATCGACCTCTCTGATGATTATGACATCATCCTCAGCGACAATTGGCTCTATGAGCACGCCGGTGTCATTGACTATCGTCATGGTCATATCCGCGTCGTTTCACGGGGGCATGAAATTACTCTTTGCAGTACTCCTCGCTCCACTGATCGCCCTTCCTCACCGGTTCGCCGGATTCGCCGGTTGTGTTCGTTGGGCTTTGCTCGTCGAGCTTACCAGCGTGGTTCTCCTTTACGCTTGGTTCTGGTTCGCCGGGTCGGCGATCTCCCTGAGGGGGACGCACCAGGCCCTTCGGCCACTTCCGATCGGGCGACGACATCTCATGCTGTTTCACCAGCACAGATCAAATCCCTCTTAGAGGAGTATAAGGATTTGTTTCCTGACGAACTCCCTGAGGGACTCCCCCCGGATAGGGGCGTAATGCTAACCATTCCTCTCGAGGAAGGGACCAAACCGGTTAAGCGACCTGCTTTCCGGTACAACCCAAAAGAAATGGAGGAGATCAGAACCCAGGTAGAATACCTGTTGCGAAAAGGTCTGATCATGGAGAGCAGTAGCCCCTTCGGGGCCCCTGTGCTTTTCGTACCAAAGCCGGATGGCAGCCTCCGAATGTGTATTGACTATAGGGCATTGAACAAAGCCACTATCAAGAACAAGTGGCCGATCCCAAGGATAGATACCCTGTTGGATCAGCTGCAAGGGGCCAAAGTCTTTTCGGCCATAGACTTGCAACAAGGGTACTACCAACTATGGATCGATAAGGCAGACTCTGCCAAAACAGCGTTCGTTATGCCATTGGGCTTGTACGAGTTCAAGGTACTTCCCTTGGGACTTGCGAATGCTCCTGCAATATTTCAGCAGACAACGCACCATATATTTGGTGACCAAATCGACAAACACGTCCTAGTTTACTTGGACGACATCCTGGTGTTTAGCCAAACTACTGAAGAACATATACGACACCTAAGACAGGTGTTAGAGGTGTTGCGACAGCAAAAGCTATACTGTCGAATGCACAAGTGCCAGTTCAATAAGGAGGAGATCTCCTACCTGGGACACATAGTGTCTCAAGAAGGAATACGACCAGATCCCGAAGGGATCGAGAAGGTGAAGAACTGGCCTGTACCTCAGTGCATGAAGCACGTACAACAGTTCCTCGGACTGGCTAACTATTTTCGAAAGTTCATTCAAGGCTATTCGAAAATGGCGACTCCCTTGACAGACTTGACCAAACAGAATGGCAAGTGGGAATGGACGTCGAAATGTCAATCGACGTTTGAGCATATAAAGGAGTGTTTGACCACAGCTCCCTTGCTCAAGATGCCAGATCCTGAGAGACCATTCGAGGTCATTGCAGATGCCTCGCAAACTGCTGTAGGGGCGGTCCTAATGCAGGACAATCACCCTGTTTGTTATGCGAGCAGGAAGTTCCTCCCAGCGGAGTTGAACTACAGCGTGACGGACCAGGAGGCTTTAGCTTCAGTCCATGCTGTCCAGTTGTGGAGGTGTTACCTTGAAGGAACACGCTTCAAACTGGTAACGGACCACTGTCCGTTGACCTACCTTAAGTCACAACCACAGCTGAGCCGGAGACAGGCCAGGTGGTCAGAAATCTTACAACAGTTTGACTTTGACTGGGAATATCGCCCAGGACAAAAGAATGTGGCTGATCCACTCTCTCGTATTCCTCCATCGCCGGATGAACAGGTGGCTAGGAGGAAAAGTCAACTGGCTGTATGTGGCTTAAGAGTAGTGCATAAGCGGGTAAGCCAAAGAGAGGCAGGAGAGATGGTAGAGGCCAAAGATCTAGCCTCCACGATCCGTCAGGCCTATGGCAAGGATCCCCAACTTACGTCTGTAAGACAGCAGCAAGAGATGCGTTGTACAGACAGGTTATGGCTGCGAGGCAATCAGGTATATATACCTGCCAGTTTGCGGACTGAGATCTGCCAGTTGGCTCATGACCATCCAAGTGCGGGACACTTTGGTCAAGCCAAGACCCTGGACTTGGTTCAGCGGCATTACTGGTGGCCGGGAATGCGACGAGAAGTACAGCTGTACGTCGATACTTGCCTGGTTTGTCAACAGGTTAAGTATCCTCGCTAGAAGACCCCTGGCTTATTAAAGCCATTGGGCATTCCTGGGGAGCCATGGACAGAACTGTCCATGGACTTCATCACTCAACTGCCAAAAACTAAGGGAGGTCATGATGCTATCGTCGTATTCGTCGATAGACTGACCAAAATGGTCCGCCTAGCAGCCGCGACCACCGAGCTCTCCGCAGAAGGAGTAGCTGACCTGTTGGTGCAGAATGTGATAAGGCACCACGGCCTCCCCTCTCAGATAGTGTCCGACAGAGACGTTCGGTTCACTTCCAGGTTTTACCGGTACCTGGCCGAGAGGTGGAAGATTCAACTCAACATGAGCACTGCGTACCATCCGCAAACGGATGGCCAGACCGAAGTCATGAATCGGATTCTGGAGGATTACTTATGCAGCTATACGCGTTCTGACCATGACGCGTGGGATGAACTGTTAGCCATGGCCGAGTTTGCAATGAACAACTCGAAAAACAGTTCCACCCAAGAAACCCCGTTCGATCTGAATTACGGGAGGCACCCAAAGAGTCCCTTAGCTCTTGGTGTGCAAATTCGGAAGCCATTAAAGGGCTATGACAATCCGAATGCCCGCGGCTTGGCGGTGGCCATTGAAAGGGCGCAGCAGCCTTATTTGAGGCAGTCTGGTACACCCCTCGTGGAGGGATTACCAGCAGTGACACGATTTGATCACCGTGTCCAGACAGTGCTGAGAGAGGCCAGGGCGTGCTTGGAAAAAGCACGAGATAGGCAGTCGAAGCATGCTGACCGCCATCGGAGGGATGTGTCGTTTAATAAAGGAGATGACGTCCTCCTTTCGACACAACATATTACCCTCAAACACCCTGGAACTCGAAAACTATTACCGAGGTGGATTGGGCCCTTCACCATCCTCGACCGGATAGGTTCTGTCGCATATCGACTAGAACTCCCGGAAAGCATGCATAGAATACATCCAGTATTTCATGTGTCGAAAATCAAGCCTTACAAGGCAAGTGGCAGAGTACAGCCACCCCCAGTTCCTATTGAGATTGAAGGTGAACTGGAGTATGAGGTTGAACGTATCCTTGACAAAAGGGTTAAAAAGCGTGGGAGACGCAAAAATTATGTTGAGTACCTTGTCAAATGGCTGGGATATGGACATGAGCATAACAGCTGGGAAACAACAAAGTCAGTTGCAAACGCACAGGAATTGGTTCAAGCATTTGAAAATGGTAGAACACCTGTGATGCGAATGCAAACTGCATGAAAGTACGGGATGTACAAACTGAGAAATGCTCATGTGTGACTATGCTTTGACAAGTTCTCCTGAGATGGGCCCAGAAGAACACTGGGTACACCGCTCCCCGTGCCAAGACGCAGTTCGGACACATGAAATTCATGGCATTCAATGCCATGTCCGTTGCGATCTTGAACGGAGAAAGACTAGACATTGACGAACCACTCGTGCCGGCCTCTCGTGGAGCTGGACGTGGGCGTGGCCGCGGGCGAGGACGAGGTCCCGCACCGAGCCGACGCCCACCGGCATGGGCATTTGGTGGTTCCTATTCTCAGGGTCGCAGACCATAGACCGGGAGGTCAAACACTCCAGCCATGTGGCTGAGGAAGAGTTTTAATGAGGGTTGTGCAGACCGGGAGGTCATGTAAAAACAACCACTCTTTCTCTTCATCCTTCACTGTGTAGTGTTTCACAACTGGGCATGTGGCAAATCGCACAGCCAGTTCTATTCACATACACATAAAGTTTCTGCTCCCATATCCACATATTGGGACGAGGACGCCCCACCTCCCTGAGGGGGACGAATGTTACGCGCACCGGCCTGACGTGGGGGATGCCCTACTACTGGCCCTTGGTGTGGGGGACGCCCTGCCCAAGAACACTATCCTCAACCCAGGGTAACCACTTTAGGTATTAGGATATGGGAATAGGAGGGGTGGTCCCGCCTAGGTCCCCGTAAGGACCTAGGTGCCCGGCGAGCGGGTCCGCGGCTCAAAGAGGGCAGGAACCCCACACCCACAGTCTTTTCGTATCACCCTCGCCAAGAGTTGATGTCATCGTCGAGCACAAGGTCGTTTTCTGCCCGCTCCAGGGTGTCTTGATGCCGCTCCCCGGACTCACCGAGTCATTAAGTACTGCCTTTATCTACACGCTGCCTATTCTTACCCATTTTACGGCTTTTTACGGGTAAAAAGCCATTCTGACGCATAAATAGCTGTAAATAATAGAAAGTGTTTAAGCCATAATCAACAAGCCTGCCTTAAAGTTAATGGCATTACCAATCAGGATAATTAAAATTGTTGCTTCACGAAACAATTTCGTGTACATTATTCAATAAACGTGTAGTGTCGGTCAGCTCGGGACATTCCATGCAAAAGCAAAGGTTCCTTTCAAAGCTGGGGCATGCGATAGCCAAGAAACCTAATTGACTGACTAGTGAAACAATGGTCCACATGTGGCTACGCGAACACGTGCTTGAATTCTTGGCACTGGCATGACGTACCATTAGCAAGATTTCGAGCAACCATACACTGCATATCTGTAGAATTTAATTCGGTTCTTCATCTGTTCGGAAATAAGGTGTCTCCTTTAAGCGAATTGCACAACACGAGAAAGAAGTCAACTGTCAAGTACATTGCCATATTCAGAAGAACTTGGAACCATTTTCTCACAACTGAATGATGTTATTCATCCCATTGTGTATTCCTCCAAATATGCCCCACTTCTGCCAAGACTCGGCGGTTCACGTTGCTCTCTGTGGCGAAAGCCAGTTGGTGCCATCATTTTTGTTGCATGGCACTGCCTGCGGCTTAGCAACTCTAATGCTTCAAGACTACCACCGCCACTGCGACATTGATTTCTAGTGGCGTTGTCAGCTCCACCCTCCTCACATTGTGGTGGCTGCAAGAAGGGGCCCTATTATGGGGCGCCATTCAGGGGGTGTTTAGCAAAACCTTGCGACTGTATAGTCGAATTCTCGACCTGAGTCGAGTGGGTGCAAATAATTGCTTTTCAAAGTTCCTTAGCCGTCCCGGCTCGAGATCCCGCTCGTCGCAATTGAATGCGCGCAGCGATAGGCCACAACGCAGCACAAGTCAAACCGACTTGGTTCGACCACTGTGGCAACCTTGGTGCACGCGGCGCTCAAACACACTCGCCGTGCATGGTGACCATGCCATGGTCGGACAAGCAGCCAAGATTCAACTTGTCTTACAACCAAACCAAGAGAAGCCACGAACAGTCTCGGGATCTCTTTAAATACCAGAATGCGCCTCTTCTTTTGCCCACCAGCACTCACACTCAAGTGTGAGCTCAGAGCGCCGGATTGAACTCACACTGCACACACACACACACACACAACAAGCTACCCCATACACTAGAGGTGGCCACCCGGATCCGTTAATAGCGGACAGAGGTTAATTTCCGTTAATTTTCCGTTAATTAATGGAAAATAACGAAAAAAGACAAAAAATAACCAAAAATTAGCAGATTTTTGAATTTTTTGGGGATTTTTGGGTTTTAGTCATACTTATAGTTTATGGAATTCGCTATTAGGGAGTATGTTTGTATTTTATTTCAACCTATGCATACTAGATTTTCAACTAGCCGCAGTTGTTGTGATTTTTTGGGTTTTTTTTCGTTTTTTCTGAATTTTTCTCCTTTTTTCTTTAACGAAATTTAACGGACAGCTGATAAAAATTAACGAACCGGATTTAACGGACTGGATGGCACCTTTGAGTGGCCACCTCTACCATACACCCGACACATGGCACCAACCCACAGTACCAACTCATGATCACCATAATTAGTAAGAGTGAAGCTGATTGTTGGCCAGCCGTTCTCCCGCCATCTCAGTCAGGTCAATGTATGCACCAGTCAGCCAGCACATAGACAGGTGCTTGCACAAAATGGCAGCTGCGGCTGTCTTGGTGTGTCAGACTTTCATCTCTTTGAACTGGCTTTTTAAGCTGTATTCACTTCTCTCATTGAGTTTCACTGCACATCAGTGTTCAGCCACCGACCTCCAATTCTGAGATCTGGAAAGTTGCATGTGAAATATTGAGAAAAGGTGACAGCCATTCAAACACATTGTTGATGGCATTCCTCGAAACGGGATTCTGACATGCCACCATTTGATCGTCGGATTACAAACCAGTAATTGGAGGAGGCAGGTCAGTGGTCAATTACTGGTAATTCGAATACTGCTATTTACTCTGCACTTTTGTATTCACTGTCGCAAAGAAAAGGGTTTCAGGAGTAAATAATAAATTTCTTAATACAAATGCCCCCTACCAAAATGCGTCGCAAAAGCCATACAAAGCGGCATCTAGTTTAGGACACAGGACGCACGCAGAAAAAACCTGTATAAGATTGTTTGACACTAGAGGCATATAAGGCGGCATTTAGTTCTGGAGAGGGGAAGCACGCAGAAGAAACCTGCGTAACATCGCTTGACACTAGAGACCCAAACTCCTGGGACGTCGCCCAATTCCCGCATCGCAGAGGGCTGCGACGTCGCATCCACGGAAATGAATGCACTTTCCTTAAGCAAGGAAACTGTGTCATCCAGTCACTCTGTTGCTAACTCAGCACTGGATTTCAAAGCGAGTCAACACCTTCGCTCTCATTTAGCATTGAGCAGCTGTCCATGGCAAGCAATGGCCGGTCCACGACTTGTTCACACAACCAGGCTCCGTGCCAGCCATGTGTGACCTTTTGAGATGAGCAATCAGCACGGGTAACCGCGAATCCAACATCTTTCAGGACCATTGCTGTTTGTTCCGTGCTGACTTTGTCTGTGAAAACCTGTGCCGTCCTTTTGGCCACCCCTTCCTCACACAATCAACCATCATAAAGGCAATTGATAATTTACACAAGTAGTACATTTGTTTGGCGTCGCGTCAGGGCTATGCCCCTTTCGCTGGTGAGGAATCGACTGTGGAAAACGAGCAATTGGTACCAAGATGCTGGCGATGAGTTGCAGTGTACACACGCAGCATCGCGACAAGCTGTAGAGCCTGGCTGTGTTCTGTAGGCGCTGTTTAAAGCGCTGCTGCTTTTTCTTTGGTTGGCTCGCTGAGTGCACGCGTGTTCAGGCTTGCCAAAATTACCACAATGCCATCTCAGCCACTGTGTCTTTAGGCAGTGAATATCACAATGCGGCAAGGCCAGAGGCATGTATGAAGGCCAAGCGTGCCCAGGACTGTTATTTACGCCGTAGAAACTGATCGTATTTGCGTTTTCACGCCTGAAAGTAGCTTTTACGTCTTTACACACAGCCCCGTGTACGTAAAGACAGAACATACAGACTTAGAGAAGTTCGGGGAGTGGAAGCCATACGCGTTGGAATGTGCAGAAATCAAACTTTTGTTCGACGACATCGTTGCCCTTGGCGAGGGCGACGTGGACTCTATGTTGCTTATGCTTTAGGAGGCGGACGCCTGACCATTGAACGCGACTTTCATCGTGTACCCTGGTGTCCGCAAAAACTTAAACACAGCCTTAAACAGCCCCTTTTGCAAATTTACGTGTAAAAATGTAAACGCAGAAACGTAAAAGCAGTCGTAAACGTAAATAGCAAGCCTGAACGTGCCAATCACGGCGACAACTGACTGTCGACGTACTGGCAGGTCTTGATCGGCTTGCCATCGTTCCCTGCAATCATCGCTTGGAAAACCAAGGCAACCTCCAGGAAACAACACACCTCCCATCCACTCTCCCAGCTTGTGATTTTACAGCAAAATACTACAAATTTGTTCAAGCACAATGCCAATATATTGACCATCTGATCGATGACAGACACCTATGGCTATGAGTATGAATCGATAAAGTCAGTTGCACTACTACAACCTCATGGTCCACCAGGTGAGCGTATGCTAGCGCAAAAAAACGCCTTTCATTCACCGACAACAAATTGAGGGACACTGTACACTTCAAAACTGTTTCTAGTCCACGTCGACGGACAGAATACAAATTTGCGCAATTAGATGGCAACGACAACCGCCGCCTCGCTGGGGACAAGCACAACCCTAATCTGAATGGCAGTGCCAACATCTTGAGTCTTCCATGGCGCATCACCCCGACTCTGTTGATTTGGGGATGGCTGGGCGGACGGACGGGGAGGCGGTTCAGCATCACCGCCGGCTGCGTCGGTGACGCACTGTTGGGACACGCCAAAACGTCACACACGCCACTCCAACCTTTCGAACGCCCGCCACAACATCGGCCTCACAGCCGCGCCCCGCATGCCCACCCTTTCGACACCGTCTTTTCCCCGCTGCCGTTCCGCGCCCCTACACCGCGGCCGCCTCGGCCGCGGGGAGCTGCCTCCACTGCTGCTCCGACAGGCCCGTGCAAGGGTAAGTGACCACAACGAAGTCAACGCAGGTCGTGCATTGGGTCAGGCAGTCACCGTTGACCTCGGACATGAACCGGCCATCGTAGGACACCCAGCTCTGCGCCGGGCTGTCGTCCTCCTCGCACGGCACCACGATCACCTCCGCCATCTGCCGCTGCCGGTAGTCGTGGCAGTCGTCCCCCTGGCACACGGTCAGGCAGTAGCTGTTGACCGTGGATTTGACCCTGGCGCCGGGGCCCCCCAGGAACCAGCACTGCTCGTTAGCGAAGGCCTGGCACTCGCTGACGGTGGTCTTCTTGCTGGTGCCGTCTGAGCCGGGGTTGTAGGACAGGCACTGGCCGTTGGCGGCGGAGTGGAGGGTGAAGACGTCATACACGGGGTAAACATGGCTGTGGGTGGTGTTGGTGGGGGTGTGAGTGGTGTTGAAGTGGCCTGGGGGTAGGCGGGCTTGGGAGGGTGGGATTGGGGCCAGTGCTGCCAGCAGGAGCGACGCCGTCGCGAAGAGGCTGGCCATCTGGATCGCACCCAACACAAGGGTTCAAGGATTCAGAGGTTCAGAGATTTAGGCCACTGGATCCAGGGGCAGTACCGGCGGCAAGGGTGCGGATGGGTTGTGCCCGGATGGCAGGCATCGAAGCCTTGAAGTTGGTGAGGGTGTGATGGCAGCGGCCTGAGGCACTGCCCCACAGCGGCAGCTCGTCGATCGCTGAAATTGCGCGACAGAATGCGGCAATGACTGCCAGCAAAGTTGCGCGGGGAGCCGATAGTAGCGTGGCATTGCTGCATGGGATGGGCGGGAAAAGGACGTCTGCACTTGGAGGGGGAAACATCGTCTCCTGGGCTGCCCATGGGACGCGGTGAGACGCAATTAAAGAGCTTGCGGGAGCGGCGCCTGCCGCTCCACGACTGCTCCTGGCTGGGCGAGCCGCAAAGGATGCCAGGGCATGCCCATGTCATGGACAGCGGACAGCGACGGGCACAAGGCCTTATAGAACAGCCCCAGTTGCTGGCGGCGGTGCCTTTCGCGCAAAATCGGTACCGAGTAACCCCCCCCTCCCCACACACATACACGCCGCGGTCGCTCTCCCGCCGCGCTTTCCCACAGGCGCTCCGGGGAATGTGGCCCACCGGCAGTTGGCGCCAGGGCATGGCGAGATGGAGTTCCCACCTCCCTCTGCTGCTGTCTGGCTTGCTGGTCAGATGTTTCGAAGGAGATGCGCCTGAGCGTGCAGCGGCCGCAGGAGACGGCAGCACGCCGGCACAGGCGCTGCCGGGGTGGCGCCGTCGGTGCCGGAAAGCGGGCGGGGGGCCAGCCTAGGAAGTGTTCTGGGAGCAACAGTGTGCAGCCATGGGCCCTTCCCTATCGTCAACCGCAAAATGGATAGGACCTAAATGCCCCTAGGGCACAGGGCGGGCGGGTTTGATTGAATGCGTGGCTGAATTGTGGCACTGCGAGGTCTCTTCGTCCCCGAAACTCGGATTAGAGTCACGACCGGGCCTGGGTTTTTGGTGCACAGAACGAGAAACAGGTCACACGCTTTTAAGTTTGGTCACACAAATTTGTGTGCCTTTTAAAAGGCCAGCCCCCGTACACTGTTGTGAAAAGATGATGCAGAGTCTCCAGTGCAAGCAGGGGAGAGCACAACGCAAGCGCCACGAAGACCAAGAACCCTGGCCGGGGTTGTACTGGGCGAGGGAGAAATATTACTCGATGGGGGAGGATGCATTGCAGATCTTGACCGGGTGGATTTGAATTGATCAATTGTTTGCTCTGGATTTCCATTGTTCGAGTCTCGCTGTGTGTCTTAAGTTTGTAGCCGCACTGAACAGGGTGATGACTTCGTGTCATTGTGGCAGAGCGTGGCCGCCAAACTGAGGCTAAGGAAATTAGCATGGTCAGTAGGCCTCTGTAAATGGGACATTTGCAAGCAATGTTTGAATCGTTGTAAACCGAATTATATGGGAATTCAAATCTACAATACGGTGGCAGACTTCCAGCCATCTGGAGAAAAGGTAGACATACATGCAACATGGCGATCTCAGCGTCACTGATGCAATGCCGAATAATGCTGCAGCAGTGCCAATGCATGAACGTTGACACAACTTTGACACACACACACACACACACACACACACACGCACACGCACACACATCAACGCTTATAAATATTGAAAAATGGGCATCGCTGAGGCGCTTATCCTCACTGAATCCATAGCAATGTAGCCGCAATATTTCATCAATTTCCACTCTTAATTTACATGGCCTTGTGCATTCTAGGCAACGGTACCGTTGGCTACAACCGGTTAGCCCACAGTATACTGTCTACTCTCCCATTCACACACATGTAACACGTTGCTTCTCTGAAGGTGGGCTTCGTTTCAACAGTTTTGTCGACATAAAAATGAATGGATTTATGAATGGATAAAATGAATGGAACATTAATGATCCATGGACCGAGAAGAGACTAAACAAATAGTGAATTGGACATGCCAATTCATGTGAGTAGGCTGTCATCATCATACGATCCAAGCGTGGCCGCAAGCTCTGCGATAAGAAGATATTTTGACGACATGCAAGAAGTTTCTTGATCAATACGGTGAATACAACGTCATCAGCAAATTAAAATAAATGGCTTGTTTCGCGAATTTCGTTTTCCAACAATCAGCGCCAGCTCGGGTCCCTCCCCCCTGCCGCTTCCTGCGCAAATCTTCCCGCCATTCCGTTTTGTACTTGTGGACTCGGCAGGCGATGTGGACTCGGCCACCTCAAGGCATGAAATTCCCTATTTTGTTTTCTGCAAAAATATCAGCACCCCAGAATGCACGAATTATGTTTTTCAACGTCAAAAATTCATTGCGATTTGCTGCGGTGGTGGCGATAGCGTGTGCCCTTGGCTAGAACGTTGCAGCCAATTGAATATGTCAAGCTTCGAGAGAACAAACAAGTGCTGAAAGCAAGGTCTGGTTTTTTCTTGCAAGTGGTTGAATAGCGAGACTCACAGAGAAGAGTGAGCCTTGCCGTCGGCTTTACCTGTGAAGGGCAATGCTCAGGATCTTCTCAAAGAATGCTTACGGGACATGTTGGTGATGTGTGTTTATGATGTGAGTTTTGCTTCCCAAAGCAACATAGAAATTTCAGTGTCAAATTCTGGGCTCAATGGTTCCAAGATACCATCAAAAGACTTGCAGCAATAATTTCTGGAGTCGCGCTAAGCTGGAACGTCGACACATGCTGTATATTGTAATCTTACTTAGATTCCATGTATCAAAGTGGAAAATTTCTGGCGCTTCATGCTCATTTTCTGTAAACCCCGAGGAGGCTTCTCAAAGAACGCATTTTGCCTATCTGGTGATGTCCATTCCGAATTCAGTATGTCATTAGTAGCTTTCTAATCCCAACGTTTTCCTTGCGCTTGCGATGGTGGCCGCGGGATTTGTATTCATTTCCCAATGCCCTTCAATTCTTCAAAGCTTCTTGCGTGATTCAAGCACCCAGCGGTAAATTACAAATGGATGTCTCGAGAAATGTTTATTTTAAGTCTGCATCACGCCTTCATGGTTATGCGTCAGGAATTTCTTCATATGAAGATTATAATTTCCAAATGTGGTTACATCCCCGCCAATGTGCTCATCATGTCCTAGGATATGGAGGCCCTTATCCTGAAAATAGATCTTCGATTTGGAGGTATAGCCATATCCGGGATATGCATATCAAGGACATGGCCATATGTTGAATGTGCGCGTCATAGATATGCATACGCGGGCGCATGCAACTGATCAGATATCTAGGATATGGGAACCGCCTATATCTTAGTTCATATCTCGAATATGGAACTTTTATCGACACGAATTGGGGATAGGGGATTTTCCGTGTCATGATCGCTTTTTCTTCAGGGAATGCATTTTGTTACCATTCCGAAATTTGGCAAATTTTTTTCCAAATCTTCCTACATGACTTCCCTATTCCAGTAGGCTGATTGAGATGCTCACTATGGTGACAAGTGCCCTGGGCCTCTGGTTTCAGGCAACTGATGGAACTGATTTGGTGTCCTGCATGCTGGTACTGCAAGGATGTGAAAAAAGGCATGAGATTTGCATTCTGAGTACGGCGCGCAACTTTCAATGATATGTGCAGCACGTGCAATACCCGGCAGCATAATTTTGATAGACACAGCAAACGCATCCGTACATTAGAAGGGGACGCACGGAAGTGACCTGTGGCGGGTGCCATGCACGAGGCGACATGGCGCCGACACAAATTCACCTCAGAAAATGTCACGGGGACTATTTAGGGGGAAGGGCTGCGCTTGCTTTGCGCAGTGCCGCCTGGGGGGCGCATAACGGACAAAGCCGGCCCAGCCCAGGGAAAGAAGTGTTCCTTTGTGATTTGGTAAGTGAATGGCGTTTCCTGAGAAGAGTCCAACAAGTGCGCACCATGGCCTAGTCGTCTCCTGCGCAACTCTAATCATTGCTAGAACGGGACGGCGTTTTCCGCCTTCAACGGCGGTATATAATGGGGGATTGTATCTGCGAATGCGCGGTGAAGTGCCAATGTTGGGGAGTGCGGGATATCTTTCGTGGAAGAAAGTGGCAACCAACAGTAGAAATCGGAGGCCCAGGCATCGCTCAATACATTTGACCCTGCTGCTTGCACTAGGAAAAGAAGGCCCAACTAATGCATGCTCAAACGTGTAAAATTTTTACGGGTTTGTGTTATTTCCATTTTTTAGCATTGATGAAATGCATATATGTTGCGCAATATTCAAATCTACATGGAGTTCTGCCCACAAATCTCTGCCGCATCTCTGCTCATTTGAACAAAAGAGTGGCCGCGATTCACCATCTGTAACAACAGTCACCATGGGAGCCTTCCAGCAGTTAGTGGGGCCCTCAAGAGACCTGCGCTTTTTAGATCATCATCCAAATTTCACTCTGGCTCTCGAAAATCCCAGATGCCTGGTCCTGTGCATTGCTGTTGACTCATTGGAGTTATCTTATCTCAACGTTATTTCGCATCTTCAGCATTTTGTAGCTCAGGAAGAACTGTGCTCGCGCCCGTCGGGATGGTGGTAAGTAGTGGTGTCGCTGGCACCTGTGTTCACGCATGTCACGAAATGAGGCAGATCACGTCAGTGGGGGTCAATTGTGGGGCACATGAATCTCGGGGCAACACATATTTTTAAAATTTTCAACAACGCCGTCCGTCTTTGCCATCCCAAGGCACAGAGTCCGCATTCTTTTTCCTTTCCCAAGATCTGGGCATGTGCGAATGCACTAGTCCTATTCATCTGTCAGCGTCAATGATTGTGAGCATGGGGCATTTGTGGGCCGCCCTGGAATCTCCCAATTGCAAATGCAGTGCATTGCCACCACAGCGGATTCCTCGGAGGAAGAAACTACGTATACTACGCACACAGTGCTTTACCTGCAAATAAGCTACGCTGCGCACCTCCAGGTCAATTCCAGTTTCAAAGCTGTAAATTGTAACTGTGGGACACAATTGCGCATCCCGCTTGAATCGCTAGCATGCACCTCGTCTCAATATATGAGGATGACATCCGAATTCCAAGTTCTCAATGTCTTTTAGGATTGCGCTTATCCAACGGCTAGTAAACAGCAGCCTTGTAGCACTGGTAAAAATGTGGCAATGTGCCAATATGTTCCCTAGACAGCATTCTCTTGAAGTTTGACTGAAATCACACAATGTGATACACTCTTACGATCAATTGCACTTTTACTGTTACTATTCCTGGTAAGAATTGGTAAAGGCTGTGTACCGTAGTATGTTATACACTTGCGCATTGTAACGTAACGTTTGGACTTCATGTGAAGAAAATCAAAACGTAACGGTGCCAAGAATATGTGCAGCTGCCTAACTGCGACGTGGCCGTATCTGAACTGCTCATGGGGTCTAGCGGCCCCTGATGCATGAGCTTTTGAGGCGTGAATCCGATATATGAGGCCGAGCGGACTGATCAGAGTTGCCCTTCCAGCCGTGGCCGTGGTGCGGAGTCCCCCAAAGATAACGGTATGTAGAAGAAATGCGGAGCATCAGCATAACGCTGAAGCTTCAAAACTCGAAAGGGCTCAATACACTACGGCAATGAAATATTTGCAGCAAATCAACATCAATTATTCACGGGTCTCGAACCGTGTGTAACGCACATTGTATTGGTGGAAATGTTTCACTAGCATAGTATATCAAACCCTTCCGCATTTGGGCCATAGCCCCAAAACGGTGTATAGTGGTTATTTTGCCTGCGCAGTAGAGGGGTGGAGGGTGACGAGAGCGCACACTAAGTCCCATTTTAGCAGGACACTTGAACTCTCATGCCGAGCGACGATTACAGGGCGCTGTGCATTAATGCAATATTACAGATGACTCATGCCTACGAGCATAACCTTCCGTGATTCAAAATGCCGGCTTGCCGACTGTGGGCCGTTGCACCGGCGGTGAACAATATTGGTACGATATCCTTGGTATATTCTGAGTTTGATGCTCGCCCCTGCTTGCCATTTACGGCGTAAACACTTTCCTAATTATGGTTGTGAAGGCGAAAGAGCGGTTGATATATGTATGATATGTGGTGTACTTTTATGGTGAGCATGGTGCTATGGCGAATGTACATGGAGGCAATGAAGATAGGGGACTGAACATTATTGCAGCGATTATTATTTAGTTGGTGCACTCATCCTGTAACGCATATGATTGCCGCCTCGCTTCCCGTGCCTGGGAGCGACCGTGTGTGAGCGCTGCGAGGGCGTTCGGTTAACCTGACAATGGTTATTTATGGGTAGGATGGCTTTACGTTGCTGCACGTAAAATAACCAAAAACATGCACAAAGCGGGGCCTGTGTACATGGAGACAGTACTTAAAGATTAGCGATTCCGGGGAGTGGCAACCGGATGTGCTGGAATGGGCAGCAACTCCCGTGCTGTTCGGCGACAACATTGCCCCTGCTGAGCGCGAGGAGGATGCAGTACTGCGGGCGCTCCAAAGGCCAGAGGACGGATCATTGTTTGGGACATAAGCAAAACACCTGGTGCATCGATAAGCCGTTAAAATGCGTAAATATGGCCATAAAAATGGAAATTTCTCTATTTACACGTATTTGCTCAAAAACGGGTAAGCCCGTAAAAACTGAACGTAAAAATAATGCTGTAAGGGTAAATAACAAGCCTGCTTGATACCATCCACTTTCCACCCAACTCACGCAATGGTCAAACTGTTTGGCTTGAGTATTTTACCTTCTTGTCATTTTTGGCGTCCATCAACATAACCAATAAAGCAATGCCCAGTGGCATCGGTTCAATTTGCCCAAAGCTTCACGATACGGAACAATTTATTGCACCCCAAAATTCTCTTCTTCATTTATTCCAAAATTCGATTTCGCGCTCCATGGGATCAGTGGAAGTTGCGAAGTGGGATAACTGTCATTGTTTGGGCATTCCTATTTTCCTTTCTTCGTTCTGAAGGTGGGTGGGGTTGGGTGTTGGGGAGTGGGGGGAAATTCGTGGGAGACCGACGGGAACACATCGGCACGAGGAACCAAGGCGCTGCGCGACCCACGGACGGTGCACCTCGCCGCAGCCTGCTCGGCTCCAGCCACTGAATCCATCCGCCATATGTGAAGTCAGAAGAGCCAGAGTTCCCTCTATGCACAGCGGTAGAACACGACATGTTGCGATGCCAACAGTGATGCCATTTGACACTAATTAGCATCAATTATAATTGATGCCATCACAGCCACTCTTACGCCATCGCAGTCACTTAGATGGCGCTAAATAGTGTCAAAATCGCATCGCTGGCATGTCAAAAAATGGTGTTCTCTGCCAGTGGAAGTCGTCAGGTGCATTTGGTTTCATGAGCTTGATCGCAGGGCTGCGCCGCCAGGAAGGACTGCCGGTGACGGCTTAACCGTTAACTGAACCGCGCGCGGACTGCCCGCGCGGGCAGCGTGCACGCGGTATCGCAGGTCCCCGCCATCACTAGGAAGAAAAGGGCAAAATACCACGTGTTGAAACGTGTACAAAGTTTACGGGTTTGTGTTATTTTTGTGCTCTTAGCGTGCAGAACTTTGATGAAATGTGTTTTATGTGTGTTTGCAAACGTGTTATTTGCGTGCATGGCGCGCATTCCAGGGGCCAGTGCCCCGACGGCTCCCCACATTCTGCAGCCGTGGTTCGCACCGCATGCCTATGGCGTGGCCACGAGGTGCGTGGGGGATTCGGCGGCCTCAAACAGGCGATCGACCCCCACGGCCCGTGGAAGGGGGGGTCGCTGGGCCCATTGTCGGGCCTTCGTGGGCGCCTACGTCTTGGGCGCAGGCGCTGGGTGGTGCGGCCATAGATGCGGGGGCCAGCCGTATCGCTTGGGCAGAATGATTTGTAATCGCACCTGAGGGCACATATTTAGGGAGTGGCATCGTGGTTGCCATCACAGTACAGCACAATAGCCATCCCAGCACAACAGCCATCACAGCAGCCATCCCATTTTGGCGACGCAGATTGAGGCATCGGCATCCTTGCTGTGGAAATAGCTGCGATGTCCAAAGTTGGCATCACAAAGCGTCGTGATGCTGTGATGCAATGGCGTTGCAAACATGGTCGTTTCCATTGGTGCTCGCCACATCGCAAGATATCCTATATATGGAGCTCCATATCCTAGGATATGGCTTACCTATCATGTTCGATATCCTGGACATGGCCCCATTCCATATGCTATTCCACTCCAGGATATGCAACATTTTTCCGAGGAGCCTGAAGACCCATCAGACCCCTGTCGAGGAGTGCACGACGTGTCCATTACGCTTGGCAGCAAAGTCGTGGAGGAGTCCAAGTGCCAAGGCGGCTATTCGCCATAGTTCGTACTGACCGACACAAACACTTCTCTCGGTTACTTTTCTGACACCATTTCGATCTGCAACGGGACGCGCACAGCCTTGTCTACTAGTGCCTCAGACGACGCCACTTCTGCAGATGGAACCCGGGTGCAAAGGGAGCGAGGTGCTGGAGCATATCGTGCTCAACCGACGTTTCGATTGCCCCGCAGGACGGCATTGCGCAACCAATGACCACCGTGGTCTGAGGGGCGGCTGTCTTATTCACAGCTGCAAGGAAATGTCCCAGACGCCCTTCACGTAGCTGCGGTGGGGTTGATGTTGTAGCTCTGTCTCTGGAACGGTGCAACACTTTGAATTGATCAAGCGTCGGGAGGACAAGTTTCCGAAATTATCGTGCCGCGTGCTGGGGTGTTTTCATTGCTAGCCTTGCCGGAGAGGAATGAAGCCGGCTCTCGGCCTTACCTGTAGAGACGAATGCTCAGAGCTTTCAAAACCAACTTAGGTTGAGGTGTGTTTTGACGTGAGCTTGGCAAGCAAAAGCAACACAACAATTTCACATTAATTTCAGCTCAGTGCTTCTAAAATACAATGGTGAAGCTCGTGAGAACAGTTTGATGGACTCCCGATTTGGCTGCTACGTCGCCAAATGTTGTTAGTTGTAATTTTACTGAAATTACATGTAACAAACAGGTACAATGCTTGTCAGGCGATCACAAGTTCAATTTCCAAAACCGAGAGGGCTCCTCAAAGATCGCATGTTGCCGGATCGGTGATGGTCATCCCGAACTCGATATGGCAACACTGAATTTCACATCGCAATCAATTGTTTATTTGCGCTTACAGTAGTGGGCGCACTGTGCATATTATTGCGTCCCCGATTAAGGTCAAATCCAAAAATTCTTTCTTGTTTAAAACAACCAAAGATAAATTGAAATTGATTTTCTCGAGTTAATATCCATTCTCACATTCGTAGAGCAGCAGCACCACAAACCTCACATTGGAGGTCATGCCCTGAAATGTTGCCTTGGTGAGCCCACTCAAGAAAAAGTTGCATTTCAAGCATATGCAAATCGAATATCGGATATTAAATATCCAGAATATTCATATTTCCACGACCATATCCTCGCCACATCATAGGATACATGCTCGCTTATCCTGGGTATGGAGCATACATTTCCAGGATATGGCCATATTTCGGATAGGCATATCCGGGATATCGCAATATTTGGATGCGGATATCCGGGCGCCCACAATGTATTCGATATCCAGAATATGGGAGCCAAAGACATCTTATTCAAATACACGGGATGTGAAAACTCACGTACCAGAAATGGGCGTTCTGCCTACTGTTATTGAGGATAGGAGAATCTCCATGGCAGGATCTAATATTCTGTAGGGAATGCGCTCTATCGACATTAGGAACTTGTCCGAAAGTAGTCCCAAAGTCTATGCAAATGACCTGCCAGCTGAAGTTGTTTAAATAAGTCTCTCATTATGGGGAAGATGCCCTGGGCCTGAGATTTCAGGCAGTTGGTGTAACTGATTGGGTGTCCTGCATGAGGTGTACGGCATTGATCTTAAAGCAGCATGCGTTTGATTGCAGGGTACAATGCGCAACTCCCTTTAATGCTATGTGACCCGCGTGCAGTCTGCGGCAACACGCACATGGCATGCGCATCAATCGACATCCGTATAGGCGCTGTGGACCAGGATGAGAACGGATATGGTGCCAGGAGACCCCAAGTGGCTTGATATGTGCGCATGTTGCTTGTCCTTGTGCATTTATTCCTTGCTATGTTGAGCACAACCCTTACATTATCACCAGGAAAAGCTGGTCGCAACCCAACTAGTCCCCTGGAATCCAAAGCCATAGATCTTTGGGATTGAGGCACTCTGGTTTTTCATTCCCATGCTGTTGATTCACAGTATGAGGGACACGCGTAAATACCAACTGCAAATCAATGTGCATTGCTATATTTCTAGAGTTGCGCCACATGGTCCAATGCATTCTATTTGTACTTGTCACGTGGCATGAACGCAAGCCAACATACACGACGACTTAGGAAATGCACGGGAGGGCAGCGTTACACGGCCAAGTGTACATGTGAAAGCTACAGACGCATGTATATGTCTCACGCGTACATGTGGCCGTGGCACGCTGTTCTCCTGTGGATTCCCTAAGCTTTGGAAGCTTTGAAAGCACGAAATTCGTGCACGTTGGCTTACGCGCTTGTGCAATTTATGTGCAGCAACAAACCGAGAGCAATATGAACACGACAGGCAACGGGCAACCTGGTGATCCGCCTGGGCCAAGCCAAGGGGTGCACGACTTTTCCATTAATCGTGGTGGGGAGGTTGTGGAGGAATACACCGCCAAGGTCTCTATTTTCTATAAGTGGTGCACACGGCAACTGGCGCCTTTGGTTCAAGGCTCCAAGCTGGAGGCGATATTATTTTCATCTGCCACGGAACACGAACGGCCTTTGCAAATACAATACTACCTCAACCGGTGCCCCCACTGTGAACTTGGAGGCCACGAATGGAGGCCATGTGGAAGCACCAATGGCGGATTATAGTGTGCCTGGCGGTCTATCCTCAAATGGGACACAGCACAATGGCGTAGGCACTGTCACAACTAACGATTCGGTCATTCCGAGGGATGTTGCCGTACAGCCGCTGGCCAGCGCAGCCTAATTACGTTCAGAACAACGGCCTATGGCCATCTTGCCATGGCTATGTGGAGGGACCTCCACACATCCCCAGGGACTGATGTGGCCTTGGATGATGTGCGCAACCGCGCACCTCGGCATTTAGAGGAGCGGTGGTGTTCTTCCGAGTCTTAAAAGCTACAACAAATTGAAATTTTGCAGCGTTGGACAACAAATTTCTAGCGATATATCAGCATGGTGTGGGTTTTTTCCTTTTTTTGAGATGGCTGGGTGGCAGTGACTTGGCCGGAGGTTAGCGAACCAGATGTCGGTGTTATTTACAGGGGCAAATTACCGGGATCTTTAAAGAATACTCATGAATTCATGAGTATTCGAATATACTTCGAAGTAATATTGAATACTATTAAATATTGAAGTATTCAGGGACATATGTGGGAAAGGGTATTTGTGTTGTCAGCGTGGATTGCAAAAGAACACAGTGACTTCGTTGTTGAATGTGGTGGTCAGTGCTTCTAGGATACTGTGGAGAAACTAGAGAATGTTTTGCTGGAGTCTTTTTTTAGTAGGCACATCACCAAATGTTGCAAAATTGTACATTTCTTTTGTTTACTTGGATCTCGCATATCAAAGTGGCAATGAGTTCATGTTTGCTTCTGCGACAATTCCACAAACAACTCTTGTGACAGCAAATGGTTTCTTTTGCAGAAGCGTTCTTAACAACAACGAAATGGCTAAATATTCTTATGCACCATTGGCAATGACTAAAGACTGGCTTGGGAGCCCATGGACCTCATGCATTGGCTGTCAGGCATTCTCAGCTCCGCCCTGATGTCATGGCATACTATTTTCTATTGAACTTATTGTGTAGCTAGAAGCGTGATGGGTTTACTGGGTTTACCATATAATTCAGGGCCGAGATAATACAAATGAAATGAATGGGTTAAATGCATAAAATGGACGTAACGTGTGGCCAATATCCATATATTGACTTGGTTCAATAATTAGAGCTTGCCTTTTTTTCCTCGATTGTGTGGTAATGTACCAATTTTAACAATCATTGTTTTACATACTTGTTGAATATACAAAAGACATGATGTCTTCTGTGCCCTTGGGGGTTCCTTTTTTTATCAAGATACTCCTCCAACAAGCGTCATATTGGCGCCATACGTACTGAAATCGATGATATGTCGCACCAGCCGACTATTAATTACTGCTAATTATCCCAACAAGCTTTTCAAATTTTTAAAAATTTCATTTAATTGTCGTACATAAGTGGTGCTAGTTAACAATCAAGAATATCTATTAGCCGACCAGTATTCCACTGAGTCGATGTGATTTCCACAAATTTTTGAAATCTTCAACTGCAGTATTGCCGTTGCTAGCAAAGCAAATGTACGTTATTTGTTCTATCAACTTTCTGAAAATTGTCAAACTTTCTGCCATCCAGTGCCTAAACTAGCTTTCTCACTTGAAATCAAATCTGTAAGGTACTTTTTGGTTTGTATGTCATTTGAAGCAAAATTTTCGTCAATGAATAAATTAAAAAAAGAGAAAAACAAAAAGAAGGAAAGTTCAAAAATGACAAATGGATATGTGAAAAATGGAAAAATTAGAAAAAACTTCAAAATTGAACTTTTCTGAGAATATTCAATTGCCATCCATGCAAGCCCCTGAATGGTGTACGTGTTGCATCACGCACAGAATCCTCATTCGTCGAGAGAAGAAACAACCAGGCTGACGGGCGAATTCGATAAAACACAGAATTAATCGGCGCCCAATTTGACAAAACCCAATTTCTTCCGGACCTTGCTTCAAGACAACACAATTGCCATCACTTTGTGACAAGGCGGGCGTATTCGGGGTCCAGAGCGTCCACAATCAAGTAGAGGTCGCTGTGTGCGACATCATGTCAAGCATGATGCTTGACGAGCAGACAAGCATGGGTTTGGAGCATGCTTATTACAAGGGGTCACATCCCGTGGTCTCACACACATAGTCATTCCCGCGTACCTTCATTGGACCTGAACACCGGCGATCGTCCAATGGTCCGTTCTGAAACACCGAAAATTGTCGGCTCAAGACGATGTTATTCTTCAACTGACCCCAAATGCGTTTGGTGCGCCGCTAAAATCCAACGTTCCCTGGGCCCACAGACTGCGTCATTCACGATCATCATCGTTTTTTGCAGAACAAGGCAATGAGGTAACCGGCAACTTCCTATTTGCCGAGCCAAGCAGTGTCTATAATCAGTTCATTGAAATCTAATGTTAAACGCAAACAAAGTCAGTGAATCTATAAACTGCCGTCATTCTCCCCACACCCTTGCCGAAAATCGCCACATTGGCTTTCATCCTCCCGCAGGAAGCCCTGTGCAGCAACAGAGGCTCAGTTCCCCCTCCGTTCAACGGAGTTTGTTGCACGCTGGTTGCCGTCCATCCCCCCTGTCCCGCGGTTTGCGTCCCCCTGGACGGCCATGTCCCACGTCGCCTACGTGCTAGTGGGCGACCCCTCTCCTGGGGGCTTGCCAGCCTCGCCCAGCGACGCCGTGCCCTACACCAAGGACTCCCTCAAGGCCACCCTGCAGTGCCTGGGCTGCAAGCCGCGCCACGCCTACCGCATCAGCGACGCGGCCTTCGATGCTTTCGCGGCAATCCGCGATCGCGCTCTGGGGCCGTCGAGGAGAAGGGGAAGGCGGGCGTGGCGCGCGCAGTCCCAGTCTGGCGGGTGGCAGCAGGGGGAGGACAGCGGGTGCTGCGTGGCGCTGTCGAGGCGGGACTTTGATGCGATCGTGGTGGAGGCGATGGGCCGGAGGATGGCGTGGCGCGGGGCGCTGTCCCAGGACTGGAGGATCGCATGCAGGTGGGGCTGAAGGATGGAATCGTGGGTGGTGGTGGTGTAAGATTTGTCACGAAGAGAGAAAGAAACAGGTCATACAAAAGGCAACCCTCCTAAGCAAACGGGCTGGTGGTGAATGAATGTGAATTCATCCCTACAAGAAAGACCACTGGTACAAGTCCCTTTTCTTGCGTGGTACCACAACGAGGCAACGTCACATGTAGCCTCGTGTCCAGGCACTCATGCAGAATGTCCATCGTGAAAGGGCATGGTGCTGGGTTCTGGGGGAAAGAAACAAGTCATACAGAGGGCACCCCCATCTAAGCGAGCATTTGTGAGAGTCTTCTCCATATTGTGAAAAGATGATATAGAGTCTCCGATGCGAAATGATGATCACAAAACGCAAGCAGTGGTGAGGGTGCCGTGTGTGTGTCAAGATGTGTTAAAAGCCCCGAAACACGGGTCATGAAATGGAAGCCCCCCTCCCAAGCCAGGATGCAGCTGGGTGGGGTGGATGGGTGGGTGGTGTGGTGTGGTGTGGTGTGGGTGAGATCTGTTACAAAGAGAACAAGTAGCAGGTCAGGCACAGGGGACCCACTCCTGAGCAAGTGTATGCGAGACTCCTTTCCAAGCTGTGAAGAGATGGTGTAGAGTCTCTGGCGCACAATGCTGGGCACACACAGTCCAAGCATCGCAGAGGGAACGAAAGCTGGCACTCAGGGGTGGGGTGGGTTTCAGGGGGACTGCTGCTCAAATTGTTGGGAGCAGAAGTGTGCGGGTAGTGCCGTGGATTGCTGGTGGCAAGGTGCCCGAAAGTTTAGACATCGGTCGCATCTGTGCTTCTGTTGCCAAATGGCTTTCACATGGCAGGGCTTGATTCGTCGTGTGCCCTCAGTGCTGGTTGCAAGCTCCGAAATCGCCAGTCACCTTTGTGGACTGGAAATATGGGGCCCAAATGTGCACCAACCAAACGGCCAACTTCCCCATGCTTATATGGCCCTTGGCCAGCGACCCAGGGTGCCACAGGGCATTATCGCACTATGTTTGATGCAAGCTCTGGCTTTGCGGTGGTTCTTTCTTCCTGGCTGGACAGTGACAATAGAAGTTCATGACCTGGGTGAGAGTTGGCACTCCCTTGTGACACACTAGTATGGTGCACTGCGCACAGGGCCACAGTTTCTGCTGGCAGATGTTTCCTTTCTTTATCTGTTGCTGGATGTGCCATTCCATGTTGTGTGCTAATTCTAGCTGGAGTCTCCTGCATCAGTTTGACAGTATGTGAAACAGTTTCAGGAAGGAAGGGGTGTCCGTTTTGTGATGTGGCCCCATAAATTACAATGACCATCTTGGCAGGGCACAGCCCTCTCCAGGTGTCGGCAACCCCAGCTCGCTTACACACTGCCATCAGAGCCCTTGCGGTGCACTGTACCACTGGAGCGCAGCTCAACAGCGTGCATGGTGCCAGCAAGTCTGCCAATGCCATGGGGACCATCATGTGATAGTCAATACTGTGTGCTGCTACTATTTAGTTGCATACTTTGTTCTGGGCCAACAAGCCATCTTGCCTCTCAAGGTGTTGCAGTTTTTCCGTCAGTCCCAGAGGGGCCAAAGCCCTGTGTTCAAATTTGCCTTTGAAAGACAAAGTGGGGCTCTCAGCCTTGCAGGCACCAGAGGAACATTTGGTGAAAACAATTCTGTTGGGAGCACTATCTGTTGCTGCAGACCACACGTGGCATTTCCTGGTAAATGCAAGCGCAGTGGGTGGTGCCTTGTCATTTGAAGAATGTTGCAACAGAAAATTACACCGGGGGCGATAGTGTTGACGGCAACAACTATGTATGTAGGGAACATTTGATTGACATATTAATGTCTGCTGTGGGCCTCTCATGGGCAGAATGCTGTTTACTGCAGCCTGAGGGAGCACAGAAGGTCTGTGACTGTGTTGCTGTGTGGCACAAGCGGGACTGGGAAGTCAACCCTGGCGTCGCTGCTGGTGAGCACCCTAAGAGTGTCACATGCACTGCTGTACTTCCCTGCTTCACCCAAGATGTTGTGTGTCATCTCCTTTTGTATTGAAAAGAGTCTTATACAAATGCTGCTTCAGGGTGGATGCCCCTCCCCTGACTTTGCCAATCTTGTTCACACACATCACTGGTGAGTACGTAAGACATCAAACATGCCCCCACATCCAAACCATGCACCTGTTTAGTGGTGGGGGTTCTTTTTGAGCAAAAGGGCTGTTTTGGCAACAAGGCTTGCTTTCTTAGCAATCAGTGCATTGACGCGATGGGGACATGGTCGGCAGACGGTGCAAAATGTAATAGAGCACATTGCAGTGCTGTATTGGCCTGTGTAGGAGGGCAATTTATGAGATTCTGCAGGTTCCCTGCTGCATAAGGATTTGAGAGGCTATTGCATAGCTCGTGCAAGCAAACATTGGTGGCTTGCTTGTGCTGCCAGCAGCAGCTTCTGTCCCTTGGGAACATGAGCCAATAGCTGATTGTCCAGTGACACCATGGTGACCTGCAGTTCATCACTAGCAGAGTCAGATAGGAGACTGCAGGATCTCGACCTCTGCAGCATGGAAAATTTTCACACAAATGCTTGTGGAAGTGCATGCACGCTGCATGTCACCACCAAGGATGGCCTTCACTGTGCAGGCCAACCGGCTTGGCATCACGACTGTCATCTCCACAGACTCGGTCCGTTCGATGTTGAGGAGCTTCAATGACTCACGCCTCCTTGCAGCCTCCACCTATGAGGCTGGTGACTACTTCGATGCAGAGCGCACTATTGGTCTGGAGGGGCTGAGCGACTCGCAGAGGGCTGTCAAGGGCTACAAGGCACAATCAGAAATGGTGATGGAGCACCTGGGGAGACTGATTGCAGAGTGCGAGGGGCGGAATGAGTCATTGCTGTGCGAAGGTGTCCACCTTAGCCTGAATTTTGTCATCAGGCTCATGAGGAGCCATCCCAGCATCGTGCCTATCCTGGTGTATATATCCAACGAGGAGAAGCATCGTGAACGCTTTGCGGTGGGTTGCTTGTCTTCAACACCTGATGCAGTGGGTGGGAGTTGTTTCCTATCCTTTGTGGGCTTCTCATTCTATGTGGATCGCATTTGTATCAGCAGGAGGAATACAGCACCCTGGTGCCTTGAGGACAACGATAGGCTTTTGCACATCCAAATCACGTATTTGTTTCCTAAATGGTTGTGTCTGGAGTTGGGAATGATCAAATGTTTCGGATGTTGGTGCATTAGGACACACATGGTGTCGATAACCTGCTTGGAGTTTTTTGTATGTTGTTGCTTGATCTTGCCCATCTGTTAGTTTAGTGTACAGGCCAACATACCTGGGGTGTTGAGGGGTACAGTGAGCTGATTTGAATTGAGTGCGTGTTTGCAAACGATGGCCATGCCATGTGTCCATTCTAAAAGCAACGGTGCCACAATGTCAATTGAATTTGACTTCTGTGCCATTTTGATGTCATTCAACAGTGACATAATGCACTTAGTACAGAAATGAGAGTGATGGGCAGAGTGCTGATGTTTTGTCAGTGTCCTTGACACAGGTGCGATCCAAGTACATGGCAATGGACCCCGCCAAGAATCGCTATGTCAAATACTTGAAGAACATTCGTGTCATCCAGGACTTTCTGATCCGAAAGGCTGATAAGCACCTCATCCCAAAAGTGGACAACACGAACGTGGACAGGAGCATCGCAATAATCCACGCATGCATGTTTGGGTGAGTTGGAATTTTGGGTGTGCATCAACGCAAGAAACGTGAAGTAGAAATGAAGCAAATTTTCCCCCCATATGTAGATTGGCAGTAAAGGTTGTGAGCTTTGATAGAATGCTATAGCTGAGGGAAGCAATGCAGTTGTGAGACGTGGGAGTCACCAACCCTCATGCATGCCGTGCGAATTGGTGCCACAGTTGGCATGCTGGAGATCATTCAGTGGGTGAATTTGCTGGCCCTGAAATTTATCAAATGTCTGGGCTGAGCAGTGTTGGCTGAACACGGCATTGTGCTCCTGTAGGTGTGTGAAGCGAATGGCGAAAGGTGAAAAGATGCTGGATGCAGCAACCAACACAGCGAAAGCAGTCAATGCTGAGTTCTCTGCTGTTAAGGACACCATGGCTTGGAGGGGGAAAGGTGCGCAAATGCTGCCAATGGCTCAAGATGTGATGCCAGTATTGCTTTGGCTTGTGCTGCATTCTGATCTGGTGTATGTGGTGTATGGGGACAGCACCCTGGAAAATTCTGCCATGCCCAGGCAATTGATGAGATTATATTTCGAGTTGCACTGTGTATCCAGTGCAGGTTTGCCAGTTGTCGTTGAAAGCGTGCATCACGTTTCCCGAAACGCATGTAGTGAAATCGCTAAAAGTAGCAAGCTACTGGATCGCTTCTTTTGTATGTCATGTCGTTTGCCCTTCTTGAAGACAAGTGCAAGACAAGGAAATGTCCAGAGGTGGTGGATGCCACCGACAATTATGCGTCAAAATACAATGCAGCATTCAGTGTGTCACAATGTTGTGACAGGGCATTCACTCTTCAGCATTGTCAATGTGTTGGCAATGCCAGCAGCCATGCTCATTGCACCAACACAGCAGCCACCGCATGTTGCTTGTGGATTGTGTCCAGCAAAGCACGACAAATGACCAGCCTTGTGCCCACCAGACGATCTTGGCCACTGTTCACATTGTGATCTTGACAATCGCAAGTTCTGGTCTCCATTGAACCGCTTGTGCCCATTCATTGTCGCAGCCATGCTGGAGCTGATTCGGCAAAAGGCGATGCCCGACTTCCCCTGTGACCCATCAACCAGCTCGGGCCCCTCTATGTTCTCCTCCGATGGCGGCGAGGACACCTCTGAGGCCTCCTTTGTGGAGCTGCCAAGGCTGACCTCCGAGCGCGTGATGTCCAGCGACCCAGAGGATGACATTGCCTCCTACTGGGAGGACAGCAGCGATAACGAGAAGGCGGGCATGCCGGAGGCGTACGCCGAGTGCGGGTCGGTGTGGGAGAGCACAGACCTTGAGGAGCACGAAGATGAGGACGAAGATGGCTGGGGCCCGGTGGCTCTCCCAGGAGGGGCCCGTTCATGCACGGACGGTGACTGGGGTCCCTAGAGGTTATGGATCCCATTCCTGCTGGCCAAGTGCTGCCCCTTGAAGCACAAGCGCATGGGTCGCTGCTGTCAAACAGTGGAACCATGTTGGGAGCCACCAGGGGCATTGTCTCTGCTTTTGTGCTGCAGAACTGCCAGTCCCTTCATGACACCTCGCATTTGCTCCAAATCCAGCCCAATGGGGCGGTACACGGACGCACCCCTGCAGGAGACGGGACTGGCCCTCTGGTACCCCTATCATCACATCCTTCTACGCCGTCCCATGAATGACACAATCGATCGTTGGTCGCTGCGAAAGCATCTCCTCAGCTGAGACAAAGAACTGCACCACAGTGCCCATGTGGCCCACCCAGTGGGAGGTCACTTCGTCGGCGGTTGGTTCGCAAGGCAGTGTGGCAAGTTTGGACAACCCTGCATCTGGAGCCAACTTTTCCTGCCCGTAAGAAGCCGGGATCCCAAACGTTGTGAATACTGATCTGTCGGTTCTCGGGTTTGGAGACGGTCCCCTTCAAGGTGCAGGTCGAGTGGCATGGACGGCAGGCAGTGAGCACAGGAACGGCGCATGCGGCAGCCAGCGTACATGAGTGAAGTTGGGGGTGCATGCAGAATCCACCCAAGAGTGCTGCATTTGTGTCAATTGTGATCACCACAGGATACTGTGTACGTTGTTGAAGTTCTTGTCCTTGCGTTATCAGTTGGATGGCAGATCCGTGCCGTTTTGCCTTCTTTGTCTGGCACGTGCGACCGGACGGCGTGCAATACGATGTGCATTCGGAATGAAGATGCTTTGTTTGCTGCCGATGTGCTGGTCGTAGTCTGAAGAGGACAAGGACTGAGCTGTGCCATGTGATGTTGGCAAACTTTAACGAAAGGAATACACAACTGGAGTGGCAGCTATCTCCGTCGGCTGGGAGGGCAGGGCTGCAACAGTAGATTTTGGCGTCAGCATCCGCACACTTCTTTTCCTTGTGTCGGAGGCCATCTATTTGCAGCGCTTGGGCCTGCTGGCAAGAAGACATTTCTCAACTGAGAATGACGTTTGCCTAATTAGGCGCTGAGACAGACTGACGCACGTCAAATGCGCAGTGCGGCACAACGCGCGGCAAGTTGCTCCTGCGCCGCGAGCGACGGCTGCCACGCTCGCGTACGTGCTTTGTTGCAAGCAACGAACGTTACCGCCCACCCTGGACTCGCCGGTCTTGCAACCTTCGGTCTTGTGGTGTCCGGGCCCGAGCCCTCTTCTCCTGCCTCCCGGGGTGTGTCAGAGTTGAGTAACCTCCTCGGCGCCCTGATGGCCGGAGGGGAGTTTGCCCCAGCGTCATTCACGAATTGCTCTAACGGAAGCAACATACGTATTCATCAATACTCCATGTAATGCGTTGACAAACCGATCATTGCCTGAAGCACAGCCGCTGAAGAGTGTATGAAATGATCTTCAATCTATTTCAATGTCAAATGCACTCCAGATTGCCTTGGAGGGTTCCAAACAACCACGTTTTTCTCATTCTCTCGCGGCAATTACCACCGCTCAGCCCCCCCACACGAAATGTGGGTGCAATGGGCAAATTTTGCCCACTGCACGCATTCCACATCTTCCACCTCGCTCAACGGGCGTGCGTGCACGATGCTCCACAAACCCGAAGATTGCGATCTAGCGGAACTACACAGAGCTCGCATTCTCCACCCCTTATTCCCTCTTTGCCATGTTGCATGGGTTTTTGCCCGATCCTTCATGGTGGATCGGTGGATGATTGTTGAAGGCTCCGCCTGGCGCTCCACTGCTCCATCATCACCCCATCTCGAGCAGAACAAATGGGGGCCGGCACTGGCGCCTTGGGCACCCAGACGTCCTGGGACGCATCGTATTCGGAGACCGTGTGGGTGGCCACCTGCATGCACACACGCATTCAGGGCCAGAAAACGGCGTATTTGGACAGGCCATGTGGGTGGAATTCTGCTCGTGGTCGTCTGCCAGCTGCAAATTCCCATGTTAAATTAACAAATTCCTCTGTTAAATTATAACAAATTACCCCGCTCTTCAAGGAAATGAGGTTGCGGGAGAGCAAGGGCGGTCCATTGTCCCAATTTGACAGGGGCAATCGGACGGGTGACCTGAGTGCGCGCCCCCCGGGCGTGGGTCTCTCCGCCGATCGACAGCAGGCGGTCCCCCGGCAAGACGGCCAGGGCGACGTCTCCGCGGGCGTCAGGGAGGGGCGCCAGGCTGGTCCAGCTTTCGGTGACCTGTGGAACGTCCACACAACAATTCAACCCTGCCTGTTGCACCAAATCCCCACTTCTGAGCCCTTGTGAGCGGCCGCATTTGTGAAAGCACCGATGTGAGCCCTCAGCAGTTCCTCTTGCGGTTTGGCAGGGAATGAGAACGAAAATAGGGCACAACCCTCCCCGCTTTGGATTCCCAAAATACTACACCAGATTCGATATTTGGGAACATAGATAGAGCTTGTGCTTCCACACAGCGCCCGACATTGCCTGATAACGAAACGCACTGATTTGCGTGTTAACAAGTGTGTTTCATTCCGTCTGTGCAAATGAGGCGCAAACGCCGTCATCATGGCCAGGCGGCGACTCAACACTCACTTTGAACAGACAAGGAAGAGTTCCATATCCTCGATAACCCCTGGCAGGCCAGAATTCGGAACATCGCCTGTGCAGCGCGCTATCCCGGATGTACAACATCCAAGACACGCAAAACCTTGGCCACTGTTGATGCACGGGGTGTCGGCGCGGACTGGGAACGTCATTCCAGCGAAATGCGAGAATCAGGTACAACATGTTGACAACAGACGATTCCTCTTCTTTCAACACTCATGTGCTTCAGCACTCACTGTGTCGTACGCCTGCACCTCCGTCCTGAACGACTCGGCAGCAAACGCCCCGGAAGGGTCGTAGTACCCGCCAGCGACCACCAGCCGCGCCCCGACCCGGCCGCACTTCACGTCCCCGCGCGGGGTCGGCATGTCCTCGACAGCCCCCCACTCGACCCCCCCGGCCTCAAGCACCTCGACCGTCGCAAGCGTCTCTCCGAAACCGTCCGGCCAGCCGCCCGCAGCGTAAACCTTTCCGCCGACTGCAGCGCCGCAGAGGTCCGATCTTGGCGCGGCCATGGCGGGGCCGTCGCTCCAGGCGCCGGTTGAGAGGTCCAGGATGTGGACAGCGGCGGTGGATGGTGCGTCATCGGCAGATGATTCGAAGCCGCCCATGACGTAGATCTGGCCGCGTGCGGGGTCGCCGCCGGGGCCGGCCAAGAAGGCGGCGCCGAAGCGCATCAGCGGGGTGGGCAACGTTGGACCTGTGGAGAAAAGGGTTGGCGCCCTCGCTGTACTGATTTCCGTTGCTCAATGACGATGCATACAAATATAATTACCAACAAAATAAACAACAAATTCTTTGAATAATGATATTGTTAACAACAACATTGTTGTGTTAGTACTGCTGCCCACGCGTCATGATACTGTGCGCAGCACTGCATCAAACACTTCCACAGAGCAACCCAGCCTTCGCCCTTTTTCGCGCGCCTCGCCAGAAGATACACAAACATGAAAATGCGACACTACTCTGGAGGACCACAGAGAAAGAAATAAACTAAACGACACTAGCTTTTCGCTGTCTCTGTTTGCCAGCACTCAGCGTGACGCCTTGCGCGGCTCCCCAAGCCAACTTGGCCTCTGTTCCTGCGGAGTGAATAATGACCGAGTGATGGTCGTGACTCAGGCCTCACGAGCTGCACCCGCCAACGCCATGGCCGGCCGCTGCTGTCCAGAGCCAGCCCTGCGCTGCGATCAACGTGGACAGCATTTGGCCGCTCCTCAAGGCCACCGGAGCTGTTTCCCATGGAATGGACAAGGGTCGTGCTTCCTCGCCCTTTGGTCCCTTTCAATGTCCCAGCGCGCATGGTTGGCAGACTGCGCTCATTGCTGGTGCCGGAACGAGGCCTTCAGAGAGGTCAACAAGAGCGCCCTTGTTTCGCGCAACATGGCCACCCAACTGACCTCACGGCGGCTTGCGAGCGGATGAGGAGCAAAAGAAATTGGGGCTGTACTTGTGTTGGGCAACAGTAATTGGGTATGCTGATCTGGCAATACGAAATCCTCTAAAAATGCGATACCGAATTCTCAACCTGCGGCAGTTTGGTATAAATACAAAACAAAATCAACATAAATGTACACGTAAATGAACAAAACGTGTGATATATGAGCAATTCGTAACCAATCAATTGCAATCGCCACAACCCTCAACTCACCTGGCGAGAAGGTGTCCAGGACGGTGTCATAGATGATGACGTCATCTGTAGCATTGTTGTCGCTCGTAAGGCCGCCGATGATGTAAATCAGGTCGCCAACGCCGACGACCTGGACGCAGCGACCAACGTTCGGAATTTCATACTACAGTATGTATATTGCCCAGCGCGAATGGCGAGCCCATTTTCTCGATGTTACCAGCGAACTGATGATACAATTACCAATGACACTGATGCTACGATCAATGTTGGATTCGCCACTGAATGCCCTACTAGCGGCGAAATTGGTAACAGAATATTTCGCTGCCAGACGCCGCACAATGAAGATGCTGATGATAGTGTGGGACGTCGAAAATTCCGCGAAGGGAAAGGCTCAGCGCTCAACTCGTCCTGCAGTCACAGCATTCTTGGGCAGGCTGGGGCCGCTCGTGGCAATTTGGGGCGCCCACCACTTGCGGTTCAGTTATCGCATTTGCCGAGACGTTGCCAGATGCTGCCCTGGCAACTGCAATGCGATGGTGGGCAATAGTTCATCTGCAGTTTTTGTTCGAGAACGTTCGCATTCCACCACGGCCAGAAACCACATGCTGCTGCAGCAGTGCGAGGCAGCACAAGCCCAGTCGAGAATCACGAGAGGCACACACACCACAACTTCGTGCAAGTGCAAAACCGTGGTGTTAAAGTTGAACGCCCTTTCATGCAAATTCAGTACAACCAAATACTTTAAATCAGTCCAGTACCAGTCTTCCCCAAATGTGCTCTCAACATCCATGCAGTAACATAACAATACGCCACACACGGGAAGCACATTCGTACATGCACAACGTACAAATGGCTATAGTGCCCCATAGTGGTATAGCCCTTGCTGCAACTCACCTGATGGTCGCTCCGACTGAAAGGCATTGGAGTCTTCTCTGTCCAGAAGCCAGTGCCCTCAAACAGCGACCTAGCTGCAGCGACGCCAGGTATAGGACCCAATGATGATGGCAGCGTGGTCTGGTTGAGCAGCAGGACTCCTCCGCTGCCAACGAAATCATCGAGAAATCCCACCTACACGATATGTGGCCAAATCGCCACCTCTCAGAGTGTGCAAATTGTGCAGATCGTGTCACAACAGGCTACAAAAATTGTTGCTCCATGCCCCAGTTGGAGTTGGTTCATGGTTAATGCTGTGATAGCTGTCAGCAGGAATGGAGCGACCTTTGTTTCTAGTCAACCGATGCAATTGTCTTGTACGCAAATGCCCAATTCCTGCAGTGCCATCTTCAACTCAACGCATCTCAAGCTCTCCTTAATGTGAGCTTTCACGGTCCTCAGAGGAGGACCAATCTTTGGTGATCGCTACAAGCTCTCTTGCCTGTGGCCAGGGCCATACAAAGCTGCCGCTATAGCTCACCTCCAATTGCCACGATTGCATAGTACTAAAAATGGGGATGCACTCACCTCGCTGGAATTCCCTGTCTGCTCATTCCCATCCCCTGTCGCAAGGAACACATCTGGCTGCTGGATTCTGAACAGTGTCTGGCAGTCGTCCGTCACGCACACGCCGCCCTCTGTGCAGTCTGAACCCCCAAAGGCATACACCACCCCATCCACAGCGGCGGCATCCATCCCTAGCCTCGCCCCAGGTAGTTGTGCCTGCTCCACCCATGTGTCATGAGCCTCCAAGTAGTGGAACACACCATGGGAAACATGCGGGGAGCCCTCCTGTTCTGCGGTCTGGCCGCCTATCAACAGGAGCCCCTCTCCAGGCAGGGTGACCAGAGCAGCGTTGCTCACAGCCTGAGGGAGATCGGCAAGGTTGTCCCAGACCTGCGTGACCTGCAACAGAGACAGGGCAGTGCTCCAAGATGGCATTCCTTTTGCATTGGCCAAGATGGTTTTCCTTTTATCCCTTTCATAGCGACGTACGCCACCGCTCCGTGCGCTTATCCTGCTGGCGGGGCTGCTGCTGCCAGCGGTGATGTCACCAATCGCACGGTCTGGGCATCCAGTGTCTATTCACTCAGGGCAATCAGCAGTCTCTCTTTGGCTTCCTCCTTGAAGTGGCGTGACTGTGTGTGCTCAGCCACCGGGTGGTTATGGCATGAGCTAAAAGGCCATCCGCTGGACCATAGGGAATATTTGGTCAATGGCATGGCCTGTATCTGTTTTGCATATATATGGTGGCGGGGATGCGGCCTCCCGTCTTTTGTGCATGGATCTGGAATGTCTGGCTGCTTCGCAGCTGTTCTGAGTCACTATCTGGACACATAACTTGACACAATCTGTCAGTTCAAAACAAAAATGCGCAGATTCGTATTGAGGCCACAACAAAAACAACACACACCACTGTTGAGGAAGCAAGTCAGTAATGATGTCAATAATGAACGTATGGAATCAGAGGAAATTAATCGGCGGTCTATATCAATACTGTACTGGGTTGCACTCGTTTAAAGGGCGTGGGGATTTGGGCTGTGCAAATCCACCTGGTTGGATCAGTCCTGGATGAGACATGCTGTCGGTCCAGACCACACAAAACAGCGGACTGGTGGACGCACGATATGATACTTGGTCAGCGCCAGACCTTTGCTTCACAGGTGTGTCGTTGGGGCTTACGAATTGCAAACCTTAAACCAATCCTAAACCCTAAAAACGCTAGAGTGGACGAATCGTAAACCCTAACCCTATAGTGCCTAGAGTACCCTAGGGAATGTAGACTACCCTCGAGTTCCTGAAGTGCCCTAAAATGTACGAATCGTAAGCCCTCGCGCTCTGAGCCCTCCAGCAGAGGCCCCCACAACGTACATTTCAATCCGAGGCATTCACCACCCAACCACTGGCCGTACATCCCAGCCCAAGAATATACCAGACTTTTCCGTGAAGATCCCTTCTTCTTCCGCTGACAAGGCCAACCTGGGTCAGTGGGTCAGTGGTTTGGGGTTTACGGTGTCGAAACAAGAAGGGATCTTCACGGAAATGACAAAGCGACTAATTCCATGCCTCCCAACTCCTTACCGTGTCGTACGCCTCGACCTCCGCCGTAGCGCCCCCCTCCCCCCACCCGCCCGCCACCACCAGCCTGCCTCCCAGCGCGCCGCAGGCGCCGTCCCGCCGCGCCGCGGGCATGGCTCCCGCCGCCGCCCACTCCCCCACCTCCGGGTCCAGCACCTCTACGGAATCCATCACATCCCCGGGCCCCCGGGTCCAGCCCCCAGCCGCATAAATCTTTCCACCCACTTGTGCCGCGCACAGGCCCGCCCTCGGTATCTTGAGAGGGGGCCCGTCGCTCCACCTGGCGGTCTCGAGATCGAGGATCCGCACATCGGCGATCGCGGAAGAATTTTCGCCAATTGACTCCACGCCGCCGATAATGTACACCTTGCCGTCGTCGGGCGTGCCGGAGGGGCCCGGCAGGAGGGCGATGCCGAAGCGGGCGAGGGGACCGGGCAGCGGCGGGCCATCCAGATAGGTGTCGAGGACGGTGTCGTAGATCGTGTAGGCATCAGTGGTTGCGTTGGAGGCGTCCACGCCGCCGAAGATGCCTATGAAGTCGCCGATCGCCGCTACCTGCCATTGAGGAGCGTGCTCCAATTAGGTTGTCAGTTTGCCAGTTTTTAGTTCGTCATCAGTTTGTCGCGCAACTGCTGGCGCCGCGCGTCGCTCGTCTGCTTTGCGGCCGCGTCCCTCGCGGCACCGTCGCTGCGCTCTGACAATCGCCTGCGCATTCCGTGCTCAAAGGAAGGCAAGGTGGCAGCTTCCTTCCCACCGCGCAAGGACAAATGCAGTGTCACAGCGTACGATAGCCATGAAGGGTAACATGGATGCCGCCACCCGTTGGGCCATGCGGAAAATTGAAAGATTCACAGCGTGAGGGCGCTCAGGCCTAAGGGATCAAGGAAGTGAACCGCCGACCCCCATAAGGCTGAGGGTAGTAGCTGCAACAATCAACAAGAACAGCAAGAGATGGTCCAAAAACTGCGTCAATGTGCACAGCGGCTGCCTTGAAACTTGCGCTGAGTTAGGGTGTTGTGAATCAGGGCAGAGGATGGCGGCATCTGAACAGCACAAAGCCAGAAGTATACACCTTGTGGAGCGCTGCAACTGGCGGCTGAGAGCAACTTGGGCCGTGTTTGCTCCCAGGCGCGTGTTGTCACCTTGCCTGATGGTCGCTCCTGCCAAACGGCATTTTCGCTTTCTGAGTCCAGCTGCCTGCTCCTGCATAAAGAGGGCCGATCTGCACGAGGCCCTTTGTCAACCGGTATTTCTCCGGTTGTAAGGGCATATTGAACAGCACAATGCCCCCTTCCCTCACAAAACCTTCCACAAAGTCGTCACTGATGTCCTCATCGGCCTGCATCGGCCCAACAAGAAGAGCAGACATGTTATTCTGAAATCAAGATCAAAACATGATTTTCTGGCCAGGGTTAACCTGCCCTTAGACTCTCAGGTTATGTCTTGAACGACCTGAAGGCAATTTCAAGGAACCTCACAGTGCCAGACTTCTGCCAAATGGGTAAACAGCCATGCAGGAATCCGATAAACAAAATCAGGAGGAAGATTTTATGTTTCCCTTTCAGGTGTTGAAAGAAATGGCGATGACTGCAGGGAAAGACTTTTAATCTTGTGACAACACCCTGCTACAGAAATGCTGCTGTGGGTCAACGATTACGTGTACCTGGCGATGCACCTGATCATTGTGCTGTGCACAATGGTGACTGCAAATAGAGCTCCAGGGCAAAAAAGATTGATGGGAGGTGTCCACTTACAACCATCTATGGCACATACAGGTTCAGTGCAAGGTTCCTGTTTTGCAACTTGGCAAGCATGGAGTCAACAGAATTCCATGCCTACAGCTTACACTCTTAAACCAGAGGCAAACACAGCACAATGACAAGACAGTGCATTGGCATAATGCGGAACAGCCAACAATGGAATGCCACAGCCTGTTGCTTCAGTCTTCACCCTGCCAGACTGCGAGGCTGGGACTTCACCAGACGCCAGTCGTCAGTGTCAGTGGGGCAACAATCAAAAGCAACAGCCAGTCGGACAATGCCAGTCACCGCCTTCAGAGTCCCTGCTTTGACATGCTTTTGCAAATGCAAGCAAAATACTCAAAACAGAAGACAAAGGTAGAACGAACCTGAGGAAGAAAAACCGGGGGCGAGGCGTCCGCACTCTGAGACAGCAGGAAGTAGTTCGGGTGGTTCACGTCAAAGTAAGCTTGCGTGTCGTTCGTTTCCACACATTCCCTGTCACTATCGCACAGAGAGTGGCCGCCAAACACATAAACCACGCCGTTGACGTGTGCGCCATCCATGCGAAACCTTGCAGCCGGAATGGGCGCCTTCTCCACCCATGTGTTGTGTCCCGTTGTGTACTCGTACACTGAGTGTGTGGCCACCTCGGTTCGGGTGCCCCTGCCATGAGTCTCCCCACCAACGGACAGTAGGCGACCACCTGGGAGGGACACCAAAGCGACATCACCACGGGCAACGGGCAGGTCAGGCAGCTGTTCCCACTTCTCAGTGACCTGGGCAGAGCAAGCACACCAGTCTGAATGCATCCCTCAACAGCCACAGCATGTACAGCAATCTGACAGCATTAATCAAAGGACGATGCATACACAGCATTTCGTGACTTGAAGTCACGAATCAAAATAAACCGCAATTGATAAATATTCAAGTTGAGGATTTTGGTTGTGGCATGCGTGCAGTGTCGCAGGTCGTGATGCCCGTGCCCTGAATGCACTGATGCAACTTGATGGATGGATGTCTCCACAACGGCAAACATGGAATCGACACAATGGTCTCTGCTGAATGAAGATAATAAGACAGTGTCAATTTGGCTGCAGTCTACAAATACCACACAACGTTCAGCTAAAAAACACCCCATTCCCCATGCGATGATGGCGCGCAAAGTACAAATATCTCCAGACAGCACTTCACAGAATATTCTAACAGAACATCTGGAAACAACAGAATATGCAAACACTAACACAACAGCACTTGCAGTCGTCCATTAGCAAGGCCAGTACCAATATTAACCACATGATCCTTTCTGAAGCAAGAGCTCATGATATGATGGAATAGGGCATAATCAGCAAGAAAACAAGGACCAGCGATGGTTCCCACCGCCCCATGGATCTGCATTGATTCCTTTGTTTGAAATGCTGCCACAATAAAGTGGTACAAAGTGCGAACAGCCACACTGTCAGCAACGGTACGAATTGTTGGAAAGAAACGAAGTCTTGCCAAATGGCACATTTTTGGGAAGAAAATATACTGCCAAACGAACGTCTGCAATATCTTCCACAATCTATATCTTGCACACAAATCTGCCCAAAAGAAATCCTACAAATCTTGGCAAACAACCAGAAAAACAACAGAAACTATTCAATCGTTCCTCGCTCACCGTGTCATAGGCCTCCACCTCCTGCCGAAAGAAAGTGTTCCTGAACAGGTTGAGGGGGTCAAGAAAACCGCCGGCCACCACAAACTTGTCCCCAAGGACACCGCACTTCACGTCACCCCGAGGCGTCGGCATGTCCTCCACAGCAGCCCATTCTCCGCTGCTCAGATCAAGTACCTCAACAGAAGCCAGCGTGGAAGCAAATTCTGCTGCATAGCCCCCTGCCGCAAGTACCTTCCCATTCACAGCGTAGCCACAGAGATCGGATCTTGGGACGGCCAGCGGAGGCCCCTCACTCCACTCCATTGTCCCCAAGTCCAGTATGTGCACCCTATCAGATGCCAGTGCATCGAAATCGGCAGATTCCAAGCCTCCCATCACATAGATGGTCCCGTTTGAGGTTCCACTGTCAGCAGAGAGGAAGGCGATTCCGAAGCGGTGAAGCGGGGTGGGCAGGGCTGGACCAGGGCTGAATGTGTCCAGGACAGTGTCGTAGATTGTGACATCGTCAATGGCACTGTTGGAAGCATCGAGACCACCCACAATGTACACCAGATCTCCCACAGCCACTGCCTGATCGGAGAGCCACGCATGGACAGCATTTTGGCAACGCTTGCTGCAACAATTTCTTGAAAGATGCTGTGCAGTGTGGACACGTTGCCCACCCACCCAAGACAAAGGTACATGTTGAATGGGTGAAGGGCGATCACTGTTCTTCAAGTTGACTGATTAGGACGCATGTTGCAACTTGGGACCCGCCAGTTGTGTGAAACAATGAAACACTGTTCCCATTTTGTGAAAAAGCGCGCTTCCAGTGGTGCCCATCGGAAACTGGTGCAGCAGGAACAACAAGGGTCTGTTACAGTGCCCAAACATGAAGGCATGTCACCCCCCCTGCTCAGGAGAAACCTATCTCGGAAAGAGCCACGAATCGTGGCCCACGATGCCATACGCTGGGCATTCTGCTTCACTACCAAAATTCTCAAGGCATATTTCCACAATGCACAATAATGCAGCTTTCATCAAATGCATTTCTTGTGCTTCAAGTGGACAGTGCTGAGCCCATTCAAGGGACGGCATTCCAGGCCATGGGCACAGATGATCCCAACTACTTCAAGTCGCATTTACCTTTTCAAAACACCTTGTCACACTCAAGAGCTCAGATACCAACAAACACTTGTTGGAGGCATTTCGCTAGTCAATACTGAGAATCCGCTAACTTGGTTAATGGCAACAAGCAACATGCAGTGTGCTACACTGACAATGTCTGCTGATTTGTCTTATGTGAATCGCAGCCACCACACATCCCCACCCCACCTGGTGATCGCTCCTTGCCAAGGGCAGAGCTGCCTTTGATGCCCAGTGGCCCGAGCCCGCATACAAAGGCACTGTCCTGGTAAGCATGAGGTCAGTGTCAAAGTCCTCAGGCACACGTGACTGGTTCATGACCAGGACGCCTCCACTGTCCACAAAGTACTGCAGGTATGCCCCATCCTGGCAAACACAGAAAATGTCACCGGAGATATGTTACGTAAGGGTTTCCACAGGATGAAGGCCATGGGAAGTATGGGAAAGGCAGGGAAACAATACCAGTAGAAACAGCATTTTCGTCATGCCAACTGCGATGTCATATGACACTAATTTTCACAGCTACTTTTATGTCATCGCCATCACTGTGATGCTCTGTCATTTTGTGTCAAAAGGCTGTCGCCGTTGGCATCGTCAAAGTGGCACTTTCTACTAGTGTAAGCTCAGATTCGGTTTGCTTCCTCCAGGGCAGAAAAGGCAAGACATAGCATAACGAGGTGTTCTGTTGTCATTCAGGCAGCAGTGGATCGCCAGAGAACGTTCTCACTAGTTCTTCAAGATTCCGATTGCATTTCTCCCAAGATGAGTGAAGATCGTCCTTGTATCTTGCAGGCAATGACAGGAATCGCTCCACAAAACAAGAACAGCCTTAAAATACTGGTGTTGCCACTTGCCAGCATTGTTCAGCAGATCATTTTGAAAACCAAGGGTGCCTGAACAGGCGATGTGATATACACAAGGCACAAACACAACAAAATACTGGCAACACAAAACTGTGCAAATTGAAGCCCACAACACAAAAGTCTGCAAATTGAAACCCATGGCCAACAATAAGAAAGCAGCAAGGTCTTCTGCCAAGCATACCGCAAGTAGGCACAGAGGTGGTGTGACAACCATACAGTACTAACCATGCACTGCACAGCTTCCCTGTGTAGTTGTGGTACTTTTTGTTCTGAGTTTGCTGTCCCACAGTGTGTGCAAGTGCATTCGAGCATTCTGAAGTTGACTATCACTACATGGAGGCCAGGTACACTGTCAGTATACACAGATACTGTTGAATGGCTCATAAGCAAGTGCTGCATCCACCACCAGCTTTGACATCTCTGTCATGTGCACAAGTGCTGATGGGATTCTGCTAGAGTGGCTGGCAAGGAGACAAAAAAATTGAGTGGGCCAACCCAAGCGAACTGCCAATGCCCTCCAAACCAAACAAATCTTTCAATAGACCATGGTTTCACTGTGTTTCAAGTACCGTTGCTTGCTCATCTGCACTGCTGTCTTGAGATATATCCCTGTTGTGCCGGAGGCGACCAAACCCTTCTGCCCTGCTTTCGACTATGCCTGTAATGCAACAACGGAAATAAGATTCCTGACTTGCGGCCCATCGGAATACGACATGCATTCAAATGACCCTTACAGAAATAAGATGTTCTATAGGCGGCCACTTCTCAGCACCTATGTATTGGACTATCTCCCACATACTAGAAGCTGATGTAGAAATTCGCACATGCACAAGATCGATGGGCAGCAAGAGCATGTGCCCGCGCAGGTGACACTGCTGTGAGCTGAATGCAGTGGACAAAGGATTGTTGTTTGGAAATTATTTGTGCTGATGAGGGTGGGTTCTGCAACATTCTCCTCAAGTTGGGGTTTGCTGTGGATTGTGACTGGGCGGCACCATTCCCAATGTCACCATGGCTTGGAGCAATTCTGTGTGTCAAATCTATTTTAAGCAGAGGGAATCGCTATCCTTCAGCCTCCCTACTCAGACAATCGGACCCACTGCCAAAGCCAGGTGCAGTGATATTGACCCATCTCGTTTTTAAGCTGGAACTGCACCTTCATAAAAAGGGTGGCTCAACATTTAGATGGCCACTAAGAGACTACATGGGTGGCTGCAGAATCCACAGGCGCCACTACCAGGAGTAATGTAGGTGCCGGACAATCCGACCCTATCCATTTCATGGTTCTTGACTGGGTCCCAAGTTCTTGTCAGGCCCATTTGTTGGCATGCACAGTATTCCAAGAAATCAACACAAATCATGTTAACAATCCGCTCAATTGCCTGTTGGATGCCGTTATGCAAGTGGCCTTCGGCCCTAGGACAATATACTAAGTTGTACTCGTTTGGAACTGCAACCGTTTTCGGTACTCTGGTCTGCAGTTGGGGGCGCACCAATGCACACCATGTAACGCATTACTGTGCTAATGCCCTTCTTTCCGTTGCGCCGATGGAGCTGCCGGCTCTCACAAAAGCCTTGGATTCGAGCAGAGAGGCCAACATCACTAATCGAATGCCGCCAGTCGACATTCCTATCAGTTCGTCAAATTCGTTGTCGGCAACTCCCGCCATTGTACGGCGTCAGTCCCCACTCGCAACGCAACGGCGATGACCAAGACCCTCCCCACTATCGGCAGTCCCCCCAACGCCATGCACGCCGTGGCCCGCCCGCCCCAATCACCACCGCCGCGCGGCGAGCCGGAGCAAGCCATAGACCAACTCCCCGGCACCAACGAGCAGCACCGAGCGCCGCAACCCCGCCAAACGGCAACCCACGCCCACAAACCACCATCCCCGCCCCACAAGACCTGGGGGTGAAGGAGGTAGAGAGGGGACTCAGTCCCATGCAGCACCCAGCTTGACCTCGCGATTGAACCCACCCCCCCCGCTTGATGGCAGCCATCGATCGTCTGCTGCTGTCGCACGTCGCGCATCATCAACGCATCGCGCCGCCGGGCCCCCGCCCCCGGGTTCTTTCTTGCCTTCTGTGTCGCTTGCGCTGTGTGCTCGTCATGTCGCTTTCGAGGGTCTACATCATCTTTCCACAGCATGGACAAGAGTCTCGCATACACTTGCTTAGGAGGGGCCGCCCTTTGTATGACCTGTTTCTTTCTCTCTTTGAGACAAATCTCACTGTCCGCCGGTGAGCGGCGCCCCACCTGGCCGCAGGCATCCGCCGCCGCGCGCCAGCAGGATCGCCGCGCAGATGACGAGCCACGCTCCCGTCCGCCCGAGGCGCGCCATGCCCATGGCCCTTCCCGGCGCCTGCGAGCATGAGTGGGAGGCGTCAGCGGCTCGATCGGGCGCAGCTGCGGACAAAATGTCGGACTGCCTTTGACGGCCATTACCTGCTGGCCGCCCGGCTGATGCGCTCGGCGGCTGCGCTGCGGTGGAGATTTGGAGACGGCGGCGGCGGCGGCCGCGCGAGGGGCGCGCGGGTCCTCGGGGGGTACGGTGGGGAGTGAGTGTGCCCCTTGGGCGCTCAAAAGGAAGGCATGGAAGCCTAGATCCGAGTCGCCCGCCCCGCTTGGCTGGTTGGGCTGTACTGGGCAATAAGGGCCAATAAACAGGGAGGTAGGGGCCGATGGGTGACCCCACGCAAGAGAGCGAATAAGGAGAACGGATTAGTCCCTCCGTTTTTGCCATGAAGATCCCTTCTTCTTTCGCTGACAAGGCCAACGTGGGTCAGCGGATCAGCGGTGTAGGGTGTAGGTTGTCGAAACAGGAAGGGATCTTCACGGAAAAGACAGAGCGAATAATTTCATGCCAGGGAGTAAATAAGGGCGCTGGCAAGGAACGCAGTGTGCACTGGCATGATGGTCGGAGTATGGGGGAAGTGCGAGATGCATGCAAAGTATCATATCGGCGCCAGCCACTCCCTGAATCTTCCTTTTTCCTAAGTGACGATGGATTTGGGAACGGACCAAAGCGGTGCCGCACATTGGACCATTGGAGCACAGAGACAGCGGCCCCAGTGGGACGCGACCAGAACATCTCGATGTTTGGGGTGGGATCAGTTGTTTCGTTGAATCTCACCCGCCATTGCCCGAATATTGGTTGCCTTTTCAGTATCAAAAGGGTTGTTGTCCGAATGAGGAACTTGTAAGTTGGACACAATTGTAACCAAAACTTCCTGAGGGGCGGCTCGTCTTGACGTGGAGTGGTTCAACAGGCGCATCACAGTTTGCGTTCGCAAGACCAGCGTCATTGTTCGCAGCTCTCAACACATGGTGATCGGCAAGCGAATTGGATGTATTTGCATGACTCAGAATGTAGTCCAACAGAACGCCACCATTAGGCAGCCCACCATCTATAGCACATGCGTAAAGTATGTACGCCTCACAAATCCTACATGATGCGGAGGCAGCCCAAGCGAAGGCTTGCTGAATGCCTAAGGGTACCCCTGGAAACTTTGAAGGGGACGTCTGCACAGAGCATGCCTCACTTGTGAGGTGCGCTGCCGGGACGGCTTGAAACCACGACTGTGGTCATTGATGGCCTTCATGTCAGGTATTGTATCTGGAAGGGAGATAGGTTGTTGGGTAACTACACGATCAAAGGAAGCGCCAAGGGTAACGCACGGAACAGGCATTGTTGATCACCTCGAAAAATTCGCCGGAAACAATTGCATGAGGATATGCTACCTCGAGACCCAACAACCAGTGTGAGCACAAGTATTCAAGCAATGTGGGAATGCGCATACCATGTAGAAGTGCCGTCATTATGTGCAAGCGACATGCGAGTCCCAACATGTCATTCACAAACTAAGGTGGTGGAGTAGTGTCACTGAGACAATGTCAGGCGTAACACAAACGCGAGCGCATTCAGTGTCACAGCCCTGGACCCATTCGCCAGTAGTGCGTGTGGATGCATGCTTACGTACACATACATAGAGACAGATTGCGGCGCAGCAGTGTGTCTTGCATGCAAGAGGAACTGCGGAGACTGCAATGTGGCGATGCACATTTCCTGGAGCTAATGGCCACGGTTATCACGATGCTGGCTCCCTATTCCAGATAACAAGGTGGCAGCTGGCATCTGGCATCTGGCAGTGTACAACAGAAATTGAAGTTATGCCAAGCCATTCTACTTATACCCACTTGTACTTGCAAGGTATTGGCAACCTGAGTCAAGAGTCAAGAAGGTGGTGTCGCAGGCTCTCATGTGTCCGAATCAGCGTCAATGCTTAAGTTTGCGGCCCCAGTGCAGTCCAACCTAGGGAACTCTTCAGCATGCCATGCCCAGAACATGCACCTGTTGGCAGTGCAGCTGTCGCATCCAATGAATGTGCGACATTGATCTGTGACATTTCTTAATTGGAAAATGTTGATTTGCGACATTCATTGGCTCATTGCATGTGCGGCACCCGCCCTATCGCACACATCATTGCATCGGGCGACATCGCATAACGGCCAGACAAGCATCGAGCAGCCTGCGTTCAAACGCCCCTGCGCCATCATGAACTGCATGACGTTGGGCACCGCCCCTGGCAGTCATCATCATCATCATCATCATCATCATCATCATCATCATCATCATTATCATCATCATCATCATTGTGAGGGCGAGGGAGTGGTTAATATATAATATGTGATATATGGTGTTTTCTATGGTGGCAAGTAAAGGTGTTGACTATGGTGTTATGGTGAATGCACATGGAGACAATGGAGATGGGAGATGAACATTATTACGGTGACTGTTATTTAGCTGGTACAATCATCTTGTAATGTATCTGGTTGCGGCCTCGCTTCTCGTGCCTGGGAGCGACCGTGCGTGAGCAAGCAGGAACTCTCGGTTATCCTGTCATGGTTTCGGAGCCGGGAACGGACCCTGGAGGTCCAGGTGTCCGATGGCGACGCGGGAAGCATCGCCATCCTGTTTGTCGACCTCCGAGCACCGCCATTGTTTTGGCGGTGCTCGGAGTGGTGGTGCTGTGGGAGGCCATGGTGGACTTGAGGTGTAGGATGGAGGCCACGGCGTTGGATAGGCGTGACTCGGTTCAGGCGGCTGTGGTTGGGTGGCGGAATGTGGAGTGGAGATTGAGGGGATTGGCACCCCAGCGACCCGGACATCCGATGGCATGGATGCCGGGCCATGCGTCGAACCCAACCACCCTTGGGATGGGAGCCGCGACCCTTCTGTTCCCGGGGGTAGCGGCTCGCCGAGTGGCGCAGCGGGGGAGGCAGCGGACTGTGCGGCGGAGGGAACGGAGGGGAATCAATCGGAGGCACCGGATGGCGAGTGCTGAGCGGTGGGTCAGACGGGTGCAACCGAGCGGGTTATTGGCGGGTACGGAGCCCATTTGGGCTCCATGGCGAGACCTCGGTTCGACGGACGGATGGAAAACAGGCGCAGAAATGGGCACCGGGTCGGCGAGGCATCGGGAATCGGCGTGGCTGGAGCGGCATGGCAAGGCGACGCCCGCGGAGGGGGCGATTGCCGACGGAAGCTTGAGGACCGGCGCGGCATCGTGGTGGGCGCCGTGCGGCTCGGTGGGCCGGTGCAACCAGTGTGGCCCAGCGGTTTGGCGGAACCCACGCGGTTCGGCGACCACGGTGATGCACATTCCGGATCAGGCGGAGGTGCGCGCAAGGGAGGAGGCGCCTCGAGAGCCGGCGGGGTCGGAGCGGCGCGGCATGGCGATGCCCGCGGAATGGACAGTTGGAGGCGAGTGCGCGGGGACCGATGCTGCGGGATGGCAGTACCCATGCACCTCGATGATGCAGCGAAGCCGATGCAACGCGGCGGAGCGGCGAGGCCCTCGCGTTTCGGCGGGTGCGGCGCTGAGCGCCGTGCAGCGGGTGTGGGAATGGCTCACCAACAACCGGCGGCATGGCGACTCCCTGACGGGCGGCGGCAGCTCCTCGACATGGTCGGCAGGTGGGCGTGCGCGCGCGTGGGCCGATGGCGAGCGGACGGAGTGGAGGGAAACGGGGAGGGCGACAGCGGGGAGTGACGGAGGCCAGGGGCACGGGACGTGGGGGAATGCGGGTGCGGGGAGCAATGTGGGGGACAGGCGAGTCGGTCAGGGGTTAGTCAGCTGGGCCTGCGGCAAGACCAGCTTCCGTCCAGTCACACCACCTTCGGGTGGCAGCAGCGGGGGGCGCGGGGGGGGCGCGATGGATCGCGGCCCCATTACAGTAACGGGTGTCACCAAAACCCGTTCTCCTGTCAACGGGTGGGGTGGCGGGGGGTGTGGGGAAGAACGATCGGCCTTGAATAACGCAAAAATGAGCGGAAAATGGGGAACTTTGGCTGAAGCGGTGCCAAAGGGGAGAGAGGGGGATTCCGGGCAAGTGGAATCCAAGGAGGTTGCACCCCATAGTATGGCAGTTCTGAGTGCTAAAGTACTGCAAAAAGATTTTTTTCCTCAAAAAATCAGTGACCTGACTAGTACTAAGGCCGACACCACCTGTTGCCCTAATGCGGGGAGTGGGAGTAGTGGGCGTTTTGACCGCAAGTCCATTATTGAGCAGTTGTTGCTCATTAGTGGCATAGAACGGAACCCTGGCCCAACCATGGACGGGGGACGAGAATTCCTGACTACACTCACCCAGGAAACCGCCACTTGGATTTTCGACGCCGCGGTTTGGGGGGCAAAAGGAGACAAGTTCAGTGATCGTGTGCGATCATTGTTGAAGCAATTCCGGCCAGGTTCGATGCCCCACCGGAGAATAGCCCATCTAGCGACGGCACTTCGTGATACGCGGGGGGACGGTGTCACAGACAAAACCCGTTGGGAGGAATTGGTCAAGCAAGTCCGTGCCCTTCTCCCTCATAACGCGCTGTCGCAACAGGACCACTTGGCGCGCATGTCTCGCAAGTCCCACGAACCATGGATGGAGTTTATGGACCGCTACTGCCTTTATGCGGAGACATGTAGCGACGTGACGGATCAAGTGAAGGCTGCAGAATTATTTCGTAAGCTCCCTCGGGAGCTGCGGATTCAGCTCAGCCATGTGAAGCACGATGCTACATTAGCCAATTTGTTGGAGGCAATCCGTGGGATCCGGTATTGGTCGCACTGTGCCAATGACAAAACAGTGCTTTTCGACCCCATGGAAGTTGACAACCATATACGGCAGTCTCACGACCCATGGGCACTTGATACCAGTATGGACCAGGACTACGGGTTTCGCCAGGGCGACGGCCGTACTCGGCGTCCTGTTCTACGCGGCGACACCATTCAATTTAAGAATATTGATGGCCCTCGCAGCCTCATGACTGCGTGGAAGAAACTGGTCAGCATTTCTGCCAGTCTTCGCAGGGAAGCCGAGTCCTATCTCTCTCGCAGTCGCCGGTGGCAGGGACGTGGATTGCGCGACCATGAGGTCGACTCCCATGATGGTTTTGGTGACGGATCATCCATAGGGGATTGGGGCGCCTCACGCCCGCTAGACGCTTTCCAGCGTCTTGAGGACCAATGGACCTTTGACGATGGTGAGGGCGATTTCTGGAACCCGCTGGATCCACAGGACACTTTCTACGACTGTGAAGCCCCCCCGCTGGATCCGACCCCGGACAGTTTCCACCAAGGTGAACATTGTTGCCAAACCTTTGCTGTCCCTGAGGTGTACCGCGCTGTTCACAAGAACCCCAAGAAGTCCTTGCATGTCCGTGTCAATATCGAGGGGACTGAAATCATGGCCCTAGTCGACACGGGTGCTACTTCCTGTTTTGTCCAGCGCACCTTGGTAAAAAAACTTGGATTATGGAGCTGTGTGCAGCCATGCCAACACCAAGTCCGGTATGGCAATGGCGAAGAGGAGCCCATGCTCGGGGCTGTTACCCTCCCGGTGACAGTCCACGGCGCAGATATGCCAATGAAGGCATATGTTCTGGATGGCAAGGGCCCTCCCCTCATCATGGGCTTTACATTCCTTGAAGCCAATCAGTTGTTGGTTGACTGCACGGCCCGCACCCTCATTCAGAAGGCCAGTGGCGACCAGGTCAAGTGTCTTCCCATTCAGGATGCTTGTGAGTCTACCCGTCTTCGAGAAGATAGTCTTGTCGTTCAGCGGTTTCCAGTGGATGGTTGTTTGCCACCCTTCCCCAAGAAGAACTTTTCGGGTGACGCGGCGTACGACTTTTTTGCGCCTCAGGAGCTTCGTCTTCGCCCTGGTGAGCGCCTTACTGTGGATACTGCTGTCGCTTGCCATTTCCCTCCAGCGACTTGGTGCTTGCTGAAAGAGCGATCAGGCCTTGCTCACCGCTATGGCATCCAACTCCTGGGGGGTGTCATTGATGGGAACTATCGTGGCCGTCTCAAGGCCATTCTGCTGAATACAGGCCAGCACGTGGTCACCATTCCCCGCCATGCTGCCTTTTGCCAGGGCGTTTTACTCCCTTGTACACCTCATCCCGTTATTCCTGGAAAAGTTGCTATTGAGGGTGAACGGGGGGCTACAGGCGGAGTTAATAGGGTGGTCTCGGGAAACGGGAGGCGGCGCGGTCTGGGAGCGGCTGTGGGCCGCGGCTGAACTCTTTTCAGTCGCCTGAACGGGGGGTAGTTGGGCAGGAGAGTGGTTCTTTTTTAGATTTTGCTGAGCGGCCTCTTTATCCTCCTTATCGCAAGAATGGTCTTTTATTTTTGCCAATGAATCGCAGTGTGGTTTTGGGACCTTATGAATCCCGGGGCATCAACATCATGTGCAAGTTTCCATTGGGGTCTTTGCAAGAATGTTTCGTGACTCTCCCCAATCGCCAGGTGACTTTCATTCTCAAAACTGATGGTGTACGAATATGGGGGGCTTTGAAAAATTTTTCTGCTGAGCCACAACAATTGATGCCTCGCTATGATTTAGTGGCATGTCGCACTTCGGTCCAGTGGTTTCGGATTCCTGATAAGGGGGTGATTTTGATTCCTGAGGGTCGCAAGGGTCGAGGGTTTTGTCAAGTAGTTCAGGGGTTTCAGGGAGATGTCGTTCATACGGCGATAGAACGACCTCAGTGGCTGGCTGCTTTACGCCATAAATATGCTGCTGTTTTTGCCGATGGTCTTGGTACTTGTCGCACATATATTGTCCACAACTTCCCTGTTCGTTTTCCTCTCCCTTGGAAGACGCAACCTCCTAGCCGTATGACTGGGCCTGCTGAGGAGGCTAAAGTTTTGGAGGAGGTTTTGAAGTTGGTAAAGTTGGGGGCTGTCCGCGAGGTCAACCATGAACCATACGTCATTCCAGCGTTTGGAGCACCAAAAAAAATGGTTCAACTCGTCTAGTGTTGGATTTTAGGAAATTCAACTCTTGTGTTCAGCACCAGCCATTTCTTCCTGTCCATCGTGAGATGTCCTTGGCAGCATTGCGCCCATTCCGCATTGGATCGGCACTTGACTTGTCCAATGCTTATTTACAGATCCGGCTTGCCCCACGATTGTGGCGTGCTGTTGGGTTAGCGGTGGCAGGGCGATTTTTTGAGTACATGCGATTACCTTTTGGGTACTCCAACAGTTTGCATGAGTTTTTGCGAGCTTTGTGGCCAACAATTTGCCGAGTGTCTGTTCGCATCCAGTCATAGATCCTTTTTTATATGGACAACATTCTTTTATTATCCCAGACTGAAGCCCAGCATCAACGTGACTTGGCCATTTTATTGGAGGAGTTGGAACAGGATGGGTGGCGGGTTAACTGGGACAAGTGCCAATTTTGCCAAGACCGCTTTGAGTATTTGTGTGTGACCCTCACTTCTTCAGGCATGGAGCCTACAGCCACAGTCTTGACTCAGTTTGAGCAGGCCCCTATGCCTACCACTCAATCAGGTTGGCGTCAGATTCGGGGTTGGCTCAACCACTCCGCTCATTTCATTTGGCAAGGACATCAGGTGTTGGCAGCATTATGCGATGTTCAAGCACATCCTGCCTTGGACAGGTGGCACCGATTTCTCTCCCTTTTGCGCTGCCATTTTGTCCGATGTGCTGTTCCTTCTGCAACCTCATCTGGGGCATTCACCGTGATTACAGATGCAAGCAAGCTTGGTTGGGGGGCTGTGTTACTCGCTGGGCATCACATCGTGCATTGTGCACATGGCTTATGGTCGACAGGTTTTCAGCACCATGTGAGCAATGTGTTGGAATTAGAGGCACTTTGCAGAGCTCTTCAGACATTCCGACCTTGGATTTTTGGTGCGCCTGTCAAGGCTATCATGGACAATCAGGCGGCTGTAAGTTTCAACAATCCTGCCCATCTCAGCGATTTCCTTAAACGGCACTTAGACCACCTTTCCTGGTATTCTCCTCAGATTTCATTCTGCCCGGGACCATTTAATTACTTGGCAGATTTTTTGTCGAGACAGGGGGCTTGGATTTTGGGTCGTTCACATGTTCGCGCAGTGGAAGAGCAACGCGCCTTGGTCATTTCTCAGGCACAATGGAAGCAGGCCCATGCAGGGCATTTTGGAGTGAGGAAGACGTATCTTCGCTTTCGCCAAATGGGTCTGCATCCAACATGGCAATGGGTAACGGATATGGTGCGGTCATGCAGAGAGTGCCAGTTGTTCCATCAACCGCAACCATCGAATCCGTTCGGCAATTGGCATGTGCCAGAGAGACCGGGTCAAGTTATTGGCTTGGATTTTATGGGACCATTCCCAGAAAGGAAAGTGGGAAGGAAGCGGTTTGTTCTTGTCATTGTGGACATGTTGACCAGACGGGCGGAAGCATGGGCAGTAACAGGGGCAACAGGGGCAGACATTGTGCGGGGGCTGAAGAAATGGACACAAACACAAGGGACACCGTCAATCTTGTGTTCTGATGTTTGCAAGGCCACACAATCCAAGGAGTTGGAGAGATGGTGTGCGCAGGAGGGAGTGGTGCAAGAATACTCTCCCCCTTACCATCACTCATCCATTGGATTTGTAGAGCGGTTCAATCAAACACTTTTGAACCGTTTGAGGCGCATGTGGGCAGAGGAGCCCAAGTATTTTGCCAAGACGGTCGAGCGGGCGGTGGAGATCTACAATAGTACACCCCTCTCTTCGCCAGAAGAGAGTAAGAGGACTCCCAGTTCTTTCGTATTCGGGTCACCGAATCAGTTGTGGAATAGTTCACGGGCCGTGTGGAAGCGATTGCACGAGTACGTGTGGCAACAACGCGAGAAGGCAAACCACAGGACGAGGGGACGACGCATCCAATGGACGTTTAGGAAAGGAGACCGGGAGTGGCTGTGGAACACAAAAGTCGAAACGCTGAAGGACAAGCTCGAACCGTGGTGGAAGGGTCTAGGACAGTTAATTCGCCCCATAACGAATGCAGTTTGGGAAGTACGGGGTCCGGAGGGGAAGATGTGGGTTAGCACACGGATATGTTGCGGCCGTACCGAGATGCATTTTAAAAAAGGGGATGGTGTTTGGCGCAGGGAAGCGTGTGAGGGCGAGGGAGTGGTTAATATATAATATGTGATATATGGTGTTTTCTATGGTGTCAAGTAAAGGTGTTGACTATGGTGTTATGGTGAATGCACATGGAGACAATGGAGATGGGAGACGAACATTATTACGGTGACTGTTATTTAGCTGGTACAATCATCTTGTAATGTATCTGGTTGCGGCCTCGCTTCTCGTGCCTGGGAGCGACCGTGCGTGAGCAAGCAGGAACTCTCGGTTATCCTGTCAATCATCATCATCATGATTTTTTACAGCAGTGGCAGTCAGCAACACGTGGTCTCAGAATTGAAGCCATTGCGACTCGCACTCCCTCGACTTTGCGCGCTTTAATCGGCACTGTTCGGGTCGCCAATTAATGGGGCTCATCAAAAAGTTTAGTGCATAAATGATATCACGTAGCTGGCGACCCGTGAGTTCCAGATATGGTGCAGAGGGGATGTCGACAGCCTCAACACCTTCGCCATACTGAAAATCATCCAGTAGTTTGGCGCATGTCACGTTTGACAAGTGCCTCTTGGATACCAAGTCTCAAGCAAATATCCTTCCAGAGAGGGCCATCATCAAGCACAGTTTTGGCTACACAAGAAATGCTAAGATGCCAAGGTTCATCGCAGTTGATGGGAAGCACAGGAAGGTGACAGGAATTGTTCGAACTTCTGTCACGTTTGGGTGGAAGTTTCGAAAGCAAGGAGCTGATTTTCTGGTGTCTCCTGATGTGAAGTTTCCTATTGTCGGTGGTCGCACACTGGCGTCAGCGTTGATTGGAGTGAATTGCATGACACGGGAGCTCAAGGATATTAGAACGGGAAAGGTGTTGAAGTGTCCGGATTTCACTGCCAAGGGCAAAAAGAATTGAGCATTTTGTGGAGCAGGAAGCTTATCAATGGCGTAGAACTTGTTGATGACTGGGAACCGTATATGCAATGACATCTTTCGTTGGAATGATATACAACTGTGTGTTGAATTTCGCACTGTGGGAAGCAGCTGCATTGTTCAAGCATTCTGCTGTGGCATTCGTGAAGTTGGAATCGAACACCTTTTCGTGCAAAATGTCGTTAGTGGATATTACACAAGTGTAGAAATGGTAATGTTGCGCAACTTCAAAACATGTTTTTCTTTGATTTTGAATATGTTTATTGCATTATGGGTCGATTGGACATATTGAACATAATAGTTTTTACAATTTGCTTGGAAATCAAGATGTTGCACATTAATTGTGCTACTGGCTCACTAACGACATTTTGCACGAAAGGTTATTAATCAAGATGTTGCACATTAATTGTGCTACTGGCTCACTAACGACATTTTGCACGAAAGGTTATTATCGGAGAAGTAAGTGAGCTTGAAAGGCAGGCTGCTGGAAGTTGTTGAGCATGGAGTGTCCCAAAATGTGCAGCCAGTCGGTAGATTCAAGAGATCTGATGACTGATGGGTGGTTGGAGATTTTGCTGGAATTGTGCAAGAATGATATTGCGCTGTTTCGTGAGAGGATCAGTGATGAGAGCAATGGTGAACGCCCTGGCTATGCTAGGGTTTGATTCTGACTTCGAGGGACCTGAGGAGGTGCGGCCGCTCATTTAGTGCATCAGTTTTCCGCGGAACTGATCACTGCTGGGTTACACTACGGCGTCACAAGACCTTCCTACTTTGAACTCGGCGGCTCGAGGAATCCTAACTTGGCTGCAAGGGAGAAGGTAATCATTGACTCATTTGCTGTAAATGGACAAAGCTCGTTGGCAAGGGACCGGTTTCGTGCGATGCTCTGGAGGTGTTGCCATGATCCTGAGCTGAATGGGCGAGGACATTTTCTTCTCTGCCGGCAGTTACAGCTGCAAATTTCATTGGAGCACTGGGTATATATATAGATGTACGATTTCTGGTGATTCTGATTTGGCGCTTCTGAAAGATGAACTGTACGTGCACGTTTTGCATGTCAGACATGATGGAAACAATGAGGATTCATTTCTGGTTGTGTTTGAGAGTTGGTTAAGAGGTTTTGGAAAGCTTCTTCGCTATTGGAAATGTCGATCGAGCCATTGCTTGAGATCGCCACTTTGCGTGCTCAGAGCATTGTGCTCATCAAAATACATGATACTCTGTCTGGCTTCGTTTCTCGCTGGGCAGAGTTAGCGATTGTGTTTGGGAATCACAAACTGTGTTTGTGATCTTGATTGATGTTGAAGTGCAGAAAATGACCTGGGAAAATGGGCCCACCACAGTGTGATTTGAAATTCTGATAGCAGAAGATTAGAGCGGATGATGGATCACCATCACAGCATGTTTGATTCTGCTGTTGGAGGTGATCGGGAATAAGATCCAAAAAGGTGGAGAGAATGGGTTGCGAAAAAGAACATGTTGAATCCGATGACAAGTTGTCAAATATGATGGTTTGAATTTTTCTGACTCAACTTCCGAATAGGGAGATGAGTCGGTGGAGCTGCACCCTTTTCAAAGGCCTAGAGAAGCGCTGGAATATGGTGATGATGGTGAACTGATGATGGTGAAGGCAAGGGCACCTTGCAACAAGGCGTGGTAAAGCTTGGGAGATGCAGCTGAAAGGCGATGAATAGTCTATTTGGATTGAGCGCCAATTTCTGTTTTGAATCTCTCAGAACTGCCCCAGGGTGGGCGAGAGACGAATTCAGATGTTCGGAGTTTTGCGCAGTGAAATGGCGAGATTGGGCCCATGTTCGGGTCGCCAATTAATGGGGCTCATCAAAAAAGTTAGTGCATAAATGATATCACGTAGCTGGCGACCCGTGAGTTCCAGATATGGTGCAGAGGGGATGTCGACAGCCTCAACACCTTCGCCATACTGAAAATCATCCAGTAGTTTGGCGCTCAATGAGGCAGAAACCCCAAAACATCAATCAAGGGTGCTCTATACATGTCCGTTCCGTGGATCATGGCGAGACGGATCCAGGAGGGGCGCGTGGAGGCGCCACATGGTTTTTTGATGGGAATATGCCCCGTGGGGCATTACATGATTGCTGACCACGGGAAGTGTGGTTGTTTGGTGAGAATGTGGCCTTTGGGGCACACGTGGTGGCTGATTGTGGCCAGTGGGGCGTCCTGGGTTGAGTTGTGGTGAAGCGGCGGGCGTGTCAGAAAGATTCTGGGTATCAAAAGAGCATCTCTTAGGCATGGGTGGTACTTTTGCTGGAGGGGTGCGGACAGCACGAAGGGGAACTCTGAATTGTAACAGCGTTTGCGTGGGGTCCATGTGTGTCTCGCGCGGCGGTTTAGGCGCTCGGCCTGGCTGCCTGACTCCCCTGGCCCTGTGCGCGATGTTCGCCACAGCCTGAGCGCAATAGCGCTCGACCTTTTCGAAGGTCACGGCCAGTCTGTGCCTTTTCTGAGCCGCTTTCCTTGCCGCTGAAGACCAGCAGTGCCAGCGCGGTTTTGCTGCAGAAGCGACCACCCTTCGTCGCTGCACAGCCTTGTCGAGGCGGACTGAAGTACTTCCCGTATCATACGCCGACGTGCAGTGGACGAGGCAGCCCTGACCCGCGGACCCGACCTCCGTTTTGACTTCGTCGACCGTTGAGGAGCGGTTGCGACCGATTGCGGCGCTCAGAGCGGCAGCTGTGAGAGGCACTACAAGCGTACTTGCATGGCTGGCTGGCAGTTGGGGGTTTCGCTACCCGTTTGAAGCTTCTCCTTGCCATCGCCTCAATTTTGTTGGTCGTGTCGGCATGCCAAGCAGTTCTTCGTGAAGCGCCGGCTCGCGCGAGGGGCGAAGCTTGTTCGTTGAGTGCACCCTCAACTGCTGTGGTGCTGAGGCTGTCGACATGTCTCAGCTGCCCGTTTGAGGGTGGTGTTACTGCGCTATCTCCGGGGACGACGGCCACAATGGACCGCCGTTCTTCGCAGCACCCAGTCCACCGAAAGACGAAACAGCACCACGGCATCATGGTGATGGTTGCTGCGCGTGTGGCACACACGCCATCAGTCTGCCGTCATTTTCCAGTCAGTGACAGTCAAGCACGACTACAGTATTTTATTCATCCCTACCACATAGTAACGTAACGCTTGGCCTTTTCCTGTGGAGTGGCAGTAAAAATAAAGTGAGGAGCAAGAAGCATAACAGTAAATTTTCTGACGCGGAAGGGTTGAATATAGCCACGCTAATTGCTTTGACTAAATACGTCAAAGCGTTGGCGTCGTTACGACAACCCGAAGGCGAAGAAGGGATGGGTGCTGTTGGGACTGGTTGACGTCGGTCGAAACAGGTCGAACCTGCCGCCCCCTTGGCCAGGGCCTCGAGTCCGGACTCGAGAAAGGACGTCCTTCGCCGACAAACTGTTCCAGCAGGTATGGCAAACGGTGCTTGCGGCACAGAATTTCGACCTGGAATCTCTGACTCAGACAGCGTCAGGAACCCAACGGTTCCTGGACACGGAAGTTGAGCTGACTGTTGCCGGTGCGCCTCTGTTTCCACGCATGCTGCGACATCTCAGGGGAAGACATTTAAACGCCCAGTCTTTTGGTGAAGAGCCAGTCTTTGTGGTGGTGGATGGCCCCTGTAGGTAAACACCAAAGTACTGTGGGCTTTTAGGCCCTTCCGCATCCGAAAACTTTAACGTCACGCTTTTTGCTCCACAGTCTGCTTTGCAAAGCATTGTTTTTATCATTTTACGTTGCTCCACAACGACTGTTATTTATTTCACTGTTTTCTCAGCAAAAAAGTCAAGCGTTACGTTACTATGCGTAAGAGTTTCAAAACCAACGGTACTGGGGAGCCAGCTAAAAGTCTGGGGAAGCAATAAAGTGAGGTGACCCCTTTAAGGCCGCCCTGAATAAGGCCAGACGGTCAATAAGGCCGGTGAATATCGGCCATATCCGGTGGGACGAACTAAAATACCAGAAAGGCGTGGCCACAGGCAGTTTGAGAGTGTGAGGGGCGCTGCCATGCCTTGCCTCGAAGGCAAGAAGTGCAAACTGCCCTGCGACACCCCCAACCGCCTCACTACACTATGCACAAGCGCTCTGGGGTGTCATGGGTACCTCCACGGGATCTGTGGAGAAGTGGATCCCGTTCAGAAATGGATCCTGTGTGTAGCCTTTGCTACGATCGTATTGTTGCGCCACCTCGATCTATTGTCGACAAGGGGTAGAGTGTGGGCGAGATGCTGCCACCGTTCCACGCTATGGAAGTTGACCAAGGTCAAATCTTGTTTGGGAGTGATTCGGAGATTGGCGAACAATTGGGCAAGGACAATGCAGATGGCTCTGGAACGAACAAAGACAAGTTCAAGCGACTACCGGCGGAACGAGCGGCCGCTCAAGGGGGCGGTCAAGGCACGAGGGACGTTTTCGCCCCTGGGCTGCAAGACTTTGCGCCGTGCGGGGCGTTCGCAAACCAGGGATCTTTGGCTACCTCGTATACCGCCGGTATACGAGGTATACGCCGGTATAATACCGGGCACTCGGGCCTTCAGCGCTGTGTCCACGCGGGCGCAGGGGCGTTCGCAACTTCATAGCACCGGTCACCAAGTTCAAAAACACCCTCCTTCGGTTGGACGATTGCCTATTGACAATCATTGCTACCAAGTAAAGTACTACGCTTCTTATTGGGCAACGAATAAAGTATTAACAATATTTTGCTATCAGAATACTCTCAAAAATAATCAGTACATGCACTATATGATGTCTAATGCGCCGTAAAAGGCTTCTACAGCCTTAAATGGACTGCGGACCTCAATAAGGCCAACGGTCAATGAGGCCGGTGAAATGGGGCTGCCACGGGGCGGCATTGGAGAGGTCGCTCCTCTGTATGTACCCGCACCCAACGGGTGGGTTTCCTTCATCAGTGTCGACGGCGCGAGTGTGCTACAAGTCGGTAAGGAAGCGCCTGCAGCTCGTCGGCAGACAGTCCAGCGGCCATGGAGCTTCCTCATTTGAAGCAGGTGGCGGCGGTGGCCTTCCTCGCCTTCGTGGTGTTCCGCATCCTGCACAAATGGTGGTTTCGCATAAAGTACGACTGGCACCTGATCCCCGGGCCTCAAGGGTACCCCCTAATCGGAAACCTGCCTCAGCTTGTCGGCTGGGAGAAGCCGCAGATGCACCTGGCGGTGACGAGATTGGCGAAGGAGTACGGGAAGATCTTCAAGGTGGGATGAGCGGGAGAGGCGATTGGCTCACGTGGCCGTTGTGCGATCGCTTCCCGCTGGTAGAGAAGGCCGAGCCGTGAAAGTCTGGGGGTTGAATCTCAAAGGATGGCGAAGCCGGTATGTCCCTCGGCGTCAGGGCTGGTGTGCAAGTCCAAACATTCAGCGTTGCCAAGCAGTGGGCCTGGATCGAGGCAAATTTGAATGCCGGACGACATAAAGACATTTTCCATTTATTTCGATGAAACCAGACAAGGGGCGCTTCAACAGCTACCAGTAGCCGATGGTCGTGGTCCCAAAGGATGAAGGCACTGGCATTCGAACTTTACTTTTCTGTGACGCAATTCTGCAGATCCCCTCTGGATCCGGGTGCCAATCCGGACATCAGCCGTTGGTGCCAACCTGTGCCACGGCTGGAAGCTATCGCTGTCGGCGTGTTTTGAACTGAGAAGGCAGTGTATTGAGCTCAACAGGCAATACTAGCTTTCAGGAAGAGCTCTGTGGTGTTCCCTGTGCCGTCACCCCATGCGGTCAGGATGCAGAGAAGCAGAAGTCAGGGCCTGCAGCTTGTTCACTTCAGTGTTTGCTGAGTTAGCACATGCCTGGCAACCAACCTTGTGGGACTCCAGTCGTGGAATCATGCTTTTCAAGGCGGAGCATGTTGCAGGGCGCTGAGGCCCCCTTCCCACAAACCAAATGCCAATTTTTTGACATTTGCAAGAACACCACAGGGCAAAGCCCTTTCAGACTAGCGATGTTGGATGATAAGCACAACGCAAGGATTCGCCCTCAGACAAATTTTGTTCCCTAACCCACGAATAGTCTATTGGGCTGCTGGTCCAATTTCCTACAATGAACAGCCATAGCCCCATTCAAGGTATTCCTTTGTTGTTTGTGGAGATCTGCCAGCAACGAATTGTGGCACAACTGTTTCCACTGTTTGTGCAGGCTGTCCAGCAATCACAACCACCCCCACTTCCTATATCAGCGGCCACCCCAACCCCTTTCTGTAGACGGCCAGATTCTGTCTCTGTCTGGCCCTGTCTAACCAATAACAACACAGACGTGACAACAGCCACGTTTCTTGTCTTGGACATTTATTCCATCCACCCCTGCTTGGCCCATCTGCTGTTACTCTTTGGTCATGCAGGCAGAGCTTCCAGGCATTGGGCGCAATCTCTGGGTGACAGATCCAGAATACCTCCAGAACCACATTACTGGCCATGGCAATCACGGTCTTCCCAAAGCTCCACTTTACAAGGCATTGAGAAAGGTAAGGGAGCCCTGGGGGAAAGCAGGTAAATGAGATTTCCCAATCAGGTTCTGCGTCAAGAGCAACCTCTTGATCATCTGGTTCTGTGTCAGGAGCAGCCTCTTGATCAATCCTGGTTAGTGATTAGTCAATTGACAAATTATTTGCTGGAAATGACAAAGCATTGCCCTTGCACTTTCAAGGCGACTGCAACAGCTGGTTGTTGACTTGGGCCACAGCTCATTACCCTTGTGCCAAGTGTCTTCTGGTAAATTTTTGGATACATTATCTCTGTTTTGGAGTCTCCATCTCAGCTGCATGCACACCCTGCGATCTGATGCAAATAGCTACTGTTTGCGTTTGTTGGCTGGTTTGCTGCCTGTTCGACCAATGACACAATTATGCAAGGAATGCTGCTTTGGAGCTGTGGTGCAAGTTGAACACCTTACGGTCTCTTGGGAGATCCACGGTGCTTTATTGGTGGTGGCCATGTGCCAATATGCATATTGCTTGCATAATTGCGGAACCCTTATGTCCAATGGCAAAAACTGGCAACTGCTTGCCAACTGTGCAGAAACAACTTCCCTCCATATGTGATTGACCTGGCCTAACAAGTTACTGCCCACAATGCCACAAGCCATGCTAATCACTTTCTTTTGCACAACGTCTTCTGCAGCTCTTCACTCCAACTGACAACGATGGAATCTTCAGCACACAGGAAATGAATGTTCGGTGGAAAGTGGTGAGGAAGGGGGTCTCCAAGGCATTCAGTGTGGAGGCCTTGCGGGCAGTATTTCCTCACGTTCTGAAGAAGGCTGATGAGCTTTCGGACATCATAAAAGCCACGCCTGTCAAAGAGCCAATTGATGTCCAGCCCCTGCTATCTCGCCTCGCACTCGACATTGTTGGGCTCGCAGGTTTCCGCATCGACTTCAAGGCCCTGCAAGACAAGGACTGCCGATTGTTCGAAGCCCTTATGTTCTGCAGCACTGATATGTTTATTTCGACTGCAAACCCCTTCCGAGGCATGGTCAAATGGCTCTTTCCCACAGGCAAACTTGCCCAGGACTGCAAAAAGATGTATAGCCAACTCCACAGCGAGTATGAATGGATTTTGGGAGAGCTGAGGGGAAGGGGAGAGCCCAGTGCAGATGATCTGTCCCTGTGGGCGTGCTTGATGAGGCTGAAAGACCCAGAGTCGGGTGCACCTTTGGATGATGAGGCCATTCGCCCGGAAGTGGCAACCTTCGTCACAGGGGCCACGGACACCACAGCCCACCAGATTATGTGGGTGCTGTTCATAATTGCTGCTCTTCAAGAAGTGCAGCAGAAGATAGAAGCGGAGATGAAAGACAGTGGGTTGTTTCAGCGCCTCAGGGATGGCAGTGTCAACAGGGTGACATATGCTGACATAGCGGGACTCAATTATTTGTTGATGGTGGTGAAAGAAGGGATGCGGATGTTTCCAGTTGTGCCCCTTGGCAGCGTGAGGATGACGACCAAAGACGGAGAGCGAGTTTACGGATATCGGGTACCCAAGGGCACACTAGTCAATGCTGCATTCCATCCTCTCTACAATGCACCCTGGCTGTGGGAAGAGCCTGAGCGCTTCATCCCGGAGAGGTGGTCCAACCAGGCGCCAATGGAGGCATCGGACGTTGAGGCACGGCCTGAGAAAAAGAGTGCATCGCGGAGGTTCTGGGCCTTCAGCGATGGGCCGCGGGATTGTGTGGGCCAGAGGCTGGCACTGATGGAGCTGTACACTGTTTTGGCGGTCTTGCTCGCCAAATTTGAAATCAGGTATCATCCAGTTGAGCCAGCTGCCCTAAGTATGGAGTGGTGTACTGTACATTGGTGACGCATGTTAGCGGCCAAAGAGCTTCTTGTTATCACCAGCACAGGGGAGCCCAGGTCATTGCTCGTTTGCACGATGAGTCTTGCCCAGAGTATGACCATATTTGATCTGTATGTGGAAAGTCTCCCACAAGTCAATATGGGACACTCTAGATGGTTAAAGTGCCACTGCACATTGGGTCACGCTGGTTCCTTATTAATGCTGGAGAAGGATGCCAGAGATGTGCATAAAGCATCAATTTGAAGTGCCAGCCTCTGCTGACTGACATTCTGCGCTGCTGTGCTCTTCTCCAGCAATCGAAGATTCTACGTCATATTTCACAGTACAGAACGAGTGACACCCTGTTCTGGAGGGGAAGTGCCCATTGCATGGCATGTTTCTCGTTTCCACTAATAGCAATTTCTTCACTTCTGACTGGGCGCTATGGGTTTGGCCAAACCCAGATACAGTGAATCTCTCTGTCAAGTCGCCCATTTTATAGCACACAGGTCACAACTGCTCAGGAGGAATCTCATGGCATTTGCTTCTGCTGACTGCAGGCTTGCGGACAGGATGTGTGGTTGGGAAGGGGTTGCTTCCCGCCAGTACAACGCGATGGCTTTGTCCATTGACGGCGGAATGTGGCTGAATTTCCAACCCAGAATTGACAATGCTTGAGAATCGGATGCGCCTTCACAACTGGAGGAAAGGATATGGCCTGCAAACATCAAGATGGAGGCGTGGGAGGATGGCACCCCCACTCAAGCGTCCAAAGCTGCACAGCTATTGGGTATCATGGTTCCTGTTGTGCGGTCCGCTCAATTACTATTGTTGCATGGACAACCACCTCGAGAGTTTGATGCCTTGCCACTGTTGTTCCAATGAGCGTAGCAAGTCAAGATTTGCTTGGGGAACGGCTCACGAAAAGGTTGCTTTCCCACTTCCTACTGCTGATCCCAAACCAATCTGTTGGGCATGATGCATGCGCTGGTGGCACAAGTTCCATTGCTGCACCACAGGGGCCGCTATGCCATCGCATGATTTGTCGCTTGTAGCATGGGCTTGCATTTGAAATGGACAAGGTACTTCATTGCATGGCCCTCATGGGCGTCAGTCACACAGCTTCGTTCTGGTTCATGTGAAGAGTGGGTAAGTTACGAGGCAGGGGCGCACCAGCATGGTGTAGACCAACGCGGCCTTTAGTATGGCTGTTTTCAATGTTTTGCCTCTCTGCAGGACGGCTAGATATTTCTGCCGGATCTTTGTCTCTTCTCAGTCTCTTTCTGGAGAGCTGGCACCGGACGTCTATTTTTTTCCTTTGCCACTTGCAGAGACGTGAGGTCCCTTCTGCATTTTAGAACACTGCAGCCCAATGACCATCTCTTGCTTTTCCTGTAGTCGCTTCTCAGCACTGAGCATTGTGCGCCAGCCGTTGTGCAGAGCAACGATCACAGAAACCAAACGCGATGTTAAACAAGTATTTTGGATGATGTTGCTTGCAACCATCGTCGCCTGCAAGGCTTTGCCGTATCCTCTGTCAAATGCAGCCCCTGGAGTTCTGCATGGCATGCTCGAAAAGAGTGCAGCACGATGAGCACGACCACTGCATGAGATAATGTGGAAACTGGACCATCCTTGGAAGGTGGTTGCCAGGACCTGTGACTCGCAGCCGTGCATCATGGGTTTCTCGAAAGTGGCCCTGGAGACTCTGGTTTAATTCTCTTTTGCACAAATTCGACGAACCTCTATTTGGCGCATGGCCCTGAGAAGATAGAGTTGTAAGGTTTCTCGATTACAGTGTGCAAACACGGGGAAGGGATTCAGCCCCTCCAGATGCGCCAGGAGATGTCCATAAACTGGACGGAGCCTTTCTGCTTGGCTGGACCCTTCTGGCGCCCAGCTCATACGAAGGCAAAATCAATGCACTTTCAATGCTTGTCGCTCCTTGCAGGACATTCAAAATCAATTCCTGTGGCAGCAGCTTTATCCTTGGCCAGTGCATCAGGACCAGGCCGATGTACTCAACCACAGTGCGCAATGTTTCCTTCATGAGAATTGCCTGATACCAATCATTGCCGGATACGAAGGTCATGAAAGGCATTAGGGACCTACTGAAGCCCTACACACCAAGTACTCGAAAATGCCTTTCATGGCTCCATGACCTTCATGATTTCATGTCCGTAAATGAAGGGCATCGAACATTTGTGACTTCCCTGCGAGTATGGGCTCCTTTGTGGCTGACCAAACATTCACATATCAGCAAGCCGGTGCCTTGCGGAAGGTATATTGCACACATACTTCGAACAGCCTGCAATCTGCTGTGTAAGTTTGGATTGGGCGCCTTGTTCTGACTGACAGCGAATACGCAATCGCCAGTCGCCCTTGACTGGATCATGTGAACTGTGTTGGTAAAATGGAAAAAAATGCCCTGGGACAGAGGCAATTGTGCCCATGTGTGACCGCTGGCTGCTGCCCCATTGTTGTGGCCACTGTTCAGAACTCTGTTGTCTTGCTTGTCCCGGCGGCAATTTTGGGCTAGTACATTAGCGCAGTACATCACATGTGGGGGAATCAGCCGTGTCCCGCCCACCCTGCCATGGCCCGGAAGAGAATATATTACTTCCAGTTCTTATTTGCTGAGATTCGGTTCTTGTTCTGCTGACAAGGCCAGTCCCAGTGAGTGGAACAGTAGTTGGGGTTTAGGGTGTCCGAAAACAAGAACCGAATCTCAGCAAACAAGAACGGGGAGTAATTTTATGCCGGCCCGGAATCACTGATTCCGCCCTGTGCTGAGTCACATGTGGCAGGAATCCCTGATTCCTGGCCCTGTGCAGAGTCACAGGTGGCGGTCCAGGAGGCGGTCCCGGGTGGTGGCAGACACCCACAGCCAGTCCCGCAAGAGCCGTGTATGCGGTCCCCACTGCCTATGGGTGCCCGGGCTGCCGGGACTACGTGAGACGCAGGGGCGCCAGACCTGGCGATGAGTTCCTGGCGGACTGCGGCCCACGGCAGGAGAGCCAGGCAAGCACGCCAAGAGAACGCAGAAGCTCACACGCGCGGGGCGGCAACGAGGGGCAAACGGCCGGATCCACATCTTGCAGGAGAGCCAAAGCCTCATGCTGTCAGTCATGGTGCCAAGGACGAACCAAAAGGCGATGGCCGGAAAATGGCGGGGAGATCTATTGAGGGCGATCAGGTTTGCAACGAGATTCAAGCAAGGCGAGAATTGAAGATTCGCGGCTTCGGCTTTTGAAGCGCTTGCTTGCCACGTGGGCTAAACTAGACACTGAGATCTCCTCATGCCCACGAAAAAATTGGGGAACTGTGTTCCGGCAGTTCAGCACAACCCCGCCAAGAAAGCATCCCATACAGGTAGGCTGCGTTTGGCAACGCCCCCCGCGCTCTACCCTCCAAGGCGTGACCTCCATCGGGCTCCCTTCGGTCGGCCATCAGATGAATTTTCGAAATTCTCCAGCGTCAGCGCCCTTCCATCGCTGGCCTCGCCGATGGGGAGCAGGTCCCAAGGTGTTAGGTGTGCTGCGCACCATGAGGACACGAACGCGGAAAGCGACGGCAGCCTCCAGGGTCGCTGGGCCCAGCGCCGCATTGCGCTGCGCTTCCTGGGCGCATGAACAGACTGCTCACAGGGCAGTGGCAGTGCCGCCTGTGTGTAGGGAATCGGACATTGTGACGGCTGACGTAGTTGAATGATGGGTCTCTGACAGTGAGGGACCAGCCTCACGTGTCCCGCCGGGACAGCCCGGTTCCCTACTCGCACTCGTAGGGAACCTCACGCTGACCTCATGCCCGTCGATACCTGGCTCTGGGAACCTGCAACTCGGGTACCCACGTTGCTCACACAGGAGGCAGGCAGTACTGACCTTGCGCCATTCCCGGGTCACACTTTGGGCATCTACACTGCACCTTGTGGCTCCGCGGATCCCGCGTGTGCCACAGCCTCCAACTTCCCGTGCCAGGTCATATTGGTGGACGTCGCCGACCAGAGACGGCACGCCCTTCCAGCGTTGAGAGCCAGCACCAAACCGCACGGACAATTCGCCCACAGGCTGCCCAGGGACGATGGACCTTCGCATTTTGAAGCAGCTGGCGGCTTTGGCCTTTCTGGCCGTCTTGGTGTTCCGCATCCTGCAGAAATGGTGGTTTCGGATCAAGTACGACTGGCACCTGGTCCCGGGGCCTCAGGGGTACCCCCTGCTCGGGAATCTGCCTCAAACCGTCAGCTGGGACAAGCCGCGGATGCACCTGAAGATTACGGAGTGGGCGAAGGAGTACGGGAAGGTCATCAAGGTGGGGTGGACGGGACGGGACTATAGAGCAACTGCCGTCTGGCCGTGCCGTGCACGATCTGACGAGGGATCAATGTCCAAACTCTTGCGTATCTAGGTGTAAGAACGGCTGCGGAACAAGAAATCGCGCCCGAAAAAAAACCACAGTGCCCATCGATGTGGTGTGGCGGGATCAAGGCAGTTTGAATTGTCGACACCGTGGCACCGTTCTCCCAATGTTAGGATGAAATGGATAAATCCCGCTTTCTGGCTTGTCGGTGCGCAGCCAACTGGTTGAATTGGACGCAGACAGCGGCGCTCGAAATTTTCTGCCTCGTATGATGCAACTCTGTAGATTTGCAGCGGAACGATCTGCCGACCCACATACCAGCCAGCCAGTGAAGACAGTGCACGCCCAGGTTCATAAGAGTCACTCCACATGACCACCCTGCTTCGCCGCGTGCTGTGTTATGTTTGCTCCCTTTGCCTGACCCTCTGTGCCCTTCCAGTTGGATTTGCCAGGGATTGGGCGCATTATGTATCTGATGGATCCGGAGTACATCCAGAACCACATCACTGGATATGGCGCGCATGGCCTCCCAAAGGACCCTGTCTACAACGGTTTTCGACTGGTGAGGTACTTCTGGGAGGCGGGAGAAAGTGCAGATAGTCCCCATCAGTTGCCTTCAGACCTGTGAACACACCATAACAAGCCCCTGCTGTGGGTGTCAAAAAACTGGTGCAGCACTGGCTGGCAACTTTGTTGCAATAGAAGAACTGGTTGTTGCTTTTCACCAACCTGCGATTCTATCCTGCAGAAAGTACTGCAGTAGTCTGGCATGCATCATGCTTGGTCAATATGCTCAGTTCTAGCGTCTGCCCTGACTCACATGCCTTGACCCATACCCGTGCACACAATCATGCCAATCCTGCCAGCAATTTCCCTGTTGGACTTACCAACTGGCTCTTGCTAATAATTGAGGTGACAAAAATTTTCCTTCTCAGAGTGTAACTGTTGCGTGAAATTGTTCCTGCCACATGGATGAGGAAGATGCTGTCTTCTGCCCTTCAACATCCGACATCTAAGACTGCACTGCCAAATATTTGCTGGCGCGTTGGCAGCCAAAGTCCATGCACTGCAATATTTCAAGAGTTTCGAATTCGTTTAACCCATGGTAATCCCCAATTTCGAATACCCTGATCAGACAAGGTGGCACCCACAATGAAACAACCCTTGTTGACCCTTTGTGTTGCTTATCATCTGTTGCAGATGTTTGGTCCACATGGCCGTGATAATATCATCACCACAACTGAAATGGACGACCGATGGAAAGTGACAAGGAAAGGTACCGCCAAGGCGTTCAGCACAGAAGCCTTGAAGGCAGTGTTTCCACAGGTTCTGAAGAAGGTCGACGAGGTTGCGGAGATCATTAAATCCAGCGCTGCCAAGGAACCAGTAGACATCCAGCACCTTCTGAAACGCTTCTCTGTTGACACCATTGGACTCACAGCCTACAAAATCGACTTCAAAGCTCTGCAAGACGAGCAGTGCCCAGTGTTTGAAGCCCTTATGTACTGTAGCTCTGAAATGTTGGCTTCAATCGCAAACCCCTTGCGTGGCATTGTGAAGCGGTTCTTCCCCATGAGCAAGTTCGCCCAGGAGTGCAACAGGATGTACAGCCAGCTGCACAGCCAGTACGACTGGGTCCTGAAAGAGCTGAGAGGAAGGGGAGAGCCTGCAGCAGATGACCTATCAATTGGGGCTTGCCTGATGCGGCTGAAAGACCCAAAGTCGGGAGCACCATTGGACGATACTTCGCTGGGGAGCGAAGTGGCAGCTTTCATCCAAGCAGGCTCAGACAGCACATCGCACACGACGATGTGGATTCTGTTTGTCATTGCTGCACTCCCAGAAGTACAACAGAAAATCGTAGCAGAGATGAAAGACAAGAGTATGTTTGAATGCCTGAGCGACGGCAGCATCGGTAGATTTACATATTCTGATATTGCCAGTTTGAGTTATCTGACGATGGTGACGAAGGAAGCAATGCGGATGTTCCCAATTACACCTCTTGGAACTGCAAGGATCACAACCAGAGATGGAGAGCGGGTGTGTGGGTACCGGCTCCCCAAGGGCACAATGATCGGTGTTCCTTTCCATCCTCTCTACCATGTCCCTTGGCTGTTTGAAGAGCCTGAGCGCTTCCGTCCAGAGAGGTGGTCCAGCCAGGCACCTCAGGAAAAGCTGAACGGTGATGCATCCTGTGAGAAAAGGGGTGGTGCCCCACGCAGCTTCTGGTCCTTCAGTGATGGGCCGCGGGACTGTATCGGCCAGAGAATGGCCCTGATGGTGTTGCACACTGTTGTGGCCGTCCTGGTGGCGAAGTTCGAAATCAGGTATGTCCAGTTGAGCCATTTGACTTGAACACAATCGTTGCTGTGTGCACCTTTTCTGTGTGATATCAGTGCAAGGGTATCTTGGAGTTGAGTGTTCTGACTCCCATCACTACGCAATGCACATTCCCTCCCACCTTGCAGTCCTATCACTGTGCAGTGCACAGTCCATGTCACCATTCAGTGCACAACGATGGAGATCAGAATGTGCAACTCCCAGACACATTTGCATGCTATGGATGCAAGTACTGACCTGACCCTGATACAATTCCTCATATTGCCAGCAGCGACCCATATCATTGAAAGAGCTGGCCATTGTGCATTAGGCCTTTGTATGAGTCACCCAGACCCCAATGCCCAGTCCTTCACTCTGGGCCCCTCGAGAAATGCTAAGATAAGCAGTATTGTGAAAGCTTTATTAAGAGATACTTTGTAACCATGTGTGACGTGGACCTTTAGCGCCTCAGCTCAAACAGAATGGTATTCTGAAGCTTTGTGTGAAGTGGTCTGCATTGCACAATACAAGCCTACAGCTGGTCGAAAGGAGGCAGTCTCACACCAATTTGTGTGGACTGCAGACTTGCGGACAGGATGGGTGGTTGGGAGGGGACTACTGCCCGCCAGTACATCGGAATGTCTTTGTCCATCGATGGCGGAATGTGGGTGCATTTCAAACCCAGAGGTGACGCCCATTGACAATCGGTTGCACCTTCGCCAGTCAAGCACTGGCCTTGGCCTGCAAACACTAAGCAGAGGAGATCCAGGACGAAGTTGATCCCACAGGAGCATCTGTGATTGCAAGGCCGTTGGGAATTGCAATCATTGTTGTGTTGTTTGGTTGTTGGGATATGATGGGCTTGCTCAGCATTACCGTGTCAAAGAATGTTGAGGCTCCAAGGCACTCTTGGTTAAAGGCCGCTGGCGATTTTCGCCTTTTCTCTATTCAACTTCAGCTGTTTCTTCTTGTTCTCTATTATTTCCCTCGCGTGCATGCATCGGCGCTTCTTTGGATCGTTTCGCAGCAAAGTTGCCACAATCGCTGTCGGGAGTCCATGTTGTTCCTGAGAACGTCACCCAACCCGGCCAGGTTATTGAGAGGGCCATGTTGCGATTTTGGCAATGCAAGTACTCGGATTGTACTAGGGTTTGCACTCTGTTCATCCCTTGTGTGGATTCACCAGGGTTCGTTGGATCGTTTCATGATAGTCGCATTGTTCGTGCAGGTGCATAATGACCACCGTTTCACTGGGTGACTCACTTATGATTCAGCTGGTGACGGACTCACGTCTGACATGCATGCTGACTGTGTGAGATGGCCCGAGTATGCCACCACCGGTTAGAAAAAGAAAAAATCAAAAACAAGAACAAAAATTGGTCAAATGCTTGCGTTGATGGAAGTGATGATAGGAACAATTAAAATTTAAAATGGGGGCTCGTGGTGGTGGCGGTGCCGCCCTTTTCGTTGTCGCTTGGGGTGGCGCTGTGAGCCATGTGCCGAACAGACGGACAGCTTGTAAGGTTTGAAAACGGACAAGTTGTGAGAGTGTATCAGAATTTGTCTGCCTTTGCCTGTCGTGGAGGAATACGGGACGCGTAGAGCGCCGTACCATGAGCAGGAGGGCGAAAAGTGCACCGGAGGGTGGTGCTTCACGTCTCGAGGGACGTGGGGTGTGCGTGAGTGACGGCCCCCCTTGAGTGCAAAATGATTTGTTGTTTTGTGTGAGTGTGCTTGTGAGTTGCCTTGGTGTTGATGGCTATGTGCACCACTTTGGCGGTGTTGTTCGTATCTTTTTGTTTGTGGCTGGAATGGTAAGCAAATCTGGGTGGGATCTGTAGACATCTGTTTTGTGATTTTGCAAATCTTGACCAGTACTTTGCATTTTCGTGTCATTTCTGTTGTGAGCAGACTGTTGGTGAGAGAACTGGTCAGGAATACTGCTGAAGGTGAACAATGGCATGCTTTGAGCATTCATATGTTTTTGTGAATCGTTGCATGTGTTCATTGTAATCTGATGACCATTGATACTTGAAGTTTTCTACTATTATTGGTGGTGAAACGCAACCTAAGTGAGGTGCATTTGATGTCTGTCCAGCAGCATTTCCATTGCCCTAGTAGGGAGAATTATACAAAAAGCACTATTTAGTCATAGGTCGCTTTTATTCATTCCTGCCAGCTGACTTAGCCATTAAGCAAAATGGTTAGGCAGCAGTATCAGCACCACAATCGCTATCAGGAATCCATGTTGTTCCTAGAAGCGCTGCACAACCTTGCCAGGTTATGGGAGGACATCGTGTGTTGCGCTGTTGGCAATGCAAATACAGGGATTAAGGGGCGATACTAAGGCTTCTTGTTGTGCCAGATCTCAACTGAGCTATGCTAAGGCCTCTTCTCCTCTCCTCCAACATCAATGCTTGCATCAGTATCATCGTCCGTGCTGAATGAACGGGCTTTGGAGTCCTGGCCTTGTGTCCCGTTGCCAATTGGCTTCTAGGGAGGTCCACGGTGGTGACTAGGTCAATGGGCGATAGCCATGGACAACAAGATTTGAGCACGTGTTGCAGCCGCTGCACTGGCCTGGTGCATGCCGAAACGTGAATTTCAATCAAATTCATGTTCATATTCAATCCATGTTCATGCTAGAAAGCTGCACAGCATGCCGCAATGCCATGCGGGTGCCAGGTGCTGGGGAGTCTCAGTGAGCAATCGGCTTCAGCTTCGGCTCGATTTTGGCGCAGTTGCAGAATCTCTAGCATCACGGGCTGGCACCCCCTGCTTTTGTCAATGTTATGCATCAGAAAAGCGGGCGCCCTAACACCACCGTCAACTGAACCTATCTTTGTTTCAAAACGAGGCGTTTCTCTGCAGGACAAATCTCACCACTACATATTGATTGACGTGGTTTGAATGAAGCAAGATTGTTGGCTGTTCAGAGCACAATAGAACAACCCATCACGTTGCATGGCACGCGCGAATCGAAGCAGCACGATGTGGACGAGCATTCAAGCGTCTGTTTCCCGACAGGGCCACGGTTGGATAGCGGCCTGTCTGGTCTTTGAGCCAGAACCGCTCTTCCTGGGCTTTTGCAAGGAACATCGGTGAATCATCTCTTATTGCAATCTGCGCACGAGCCCCATAAAACATTTTCTAGGCACCTGCAAAAGGGCCACCTTCGTCACCGTGACGTAAGCAATCCGTGCGGCTCCATGCACATCTCCGAAATACATCCGACGCACTTAATTGTGCCTCTATCTGTCCAACCTTTACAGTGAAATCAATTGACAGCACGGCCTGGCCAGGGCCAAGTGGAAAAACTGATGTTGATTATATTGTGAGGATACTCTACATGTGCAAGGACGCATACGTATGCCAGGCGAATATGGGCAATGTGAGTAAGAGAACACTGGCCCCGCGTCCAATGCACAGGTGCATGCACCCGCGCCCCTGTCAAAGGCCACCTTTGCCTATTGGTTACCTTCATGTGCGATGGTCCTGGACATCCTAAACACCTCAGCCGTAGACGAGCTTGTCCGTTGCATCTGCTCCGTCCATTTTCAGCGCTTGGCTGGCTGCGTTTGGATACCAGGTCATACGAAGGCAAAATCAATGCACTTTCAATGCTTGGCGCTCAATGCAGCACATTCAAAATCAATTCCTGTGGCAGCAGCTTTATCCTTGGCCAGTGCATCAGGACCAGGCCGATGTACTCAACCACAGTGCGCAATGTTTCCTTCATGAGAATTGCCTGATACCAATCATTGCCGGATACGAAGGTCATGAAAGGCATTAGGGACCTACTGAAGCCCTACACACCAAGTACTCGAAAATGCCTTTCATGGCTCCATGACCTTCATGATTTCATGTCCGTAAATGAAGGGCATCGAGCATTTGTGACTTCCCTGCTAGTACGGGCTCCTTTGGGGCTGACCAAACATTCGCATATGAGGAACCCGGTGCCTTGCGGAAGGTATATTGCACACATATTTCGAACAACCTGGAATCTGCTGTGTAAGTTTGATTGGGCGCCTTGTTCTGACCGACTGCTAATACGCAATCGCCAGTCGCCCTTGACTGGATCATGCGACCTGTGTTGGTAAAATGGAAAAGTAAATGCCCTGGGACAGAGGCAATTGTGCCCATGTGTGACCGCTGGCTGCTGCCCCGTTGTTGTGGCCACTGTTCAGGGCTCTGTTGTCTTGCTGTTCCAACACGACAATGCGCGTTCAGCTGATAGACTAACCCAAACCCCCCAATTTAGCGATTTCCTTGTTTGGTGGGCCAGGCCGTTGGTGGTGCCACCACTGGTCGCTCGAGCAAAGAGAGCTCTCTTTGTGTCTGGACGCACAATCGGCGTTTGGCCCGTTGCTCAAGCGCGCAACAAATTGATCCTTCAGAGCATCTTTATCGGTGGGTGCTATTGTCCCAGCGGTGCCATTCGGCTACTCGAATAGCACCGCACGCCAAAAAAACATCATTAATGGTTGGGGAGCAATAGCACCCCAATAGCACCGCCGGTGCTATTCGGCGCCGAGCGGTGCTATTTTGAGCCCGAATATCACCGCTCGAGGCCAAATAGCACCCCAGAATAGCCCCGGTGCTATTCGCGCAGAACAATGTAGAGCTGCCGTGATGCTATTCAGTGTAGGAATAGCACCCTCTTGAAGGAAATGTCGTTGATGCGATTCAAACGGCTCCTTTTGGAGTGCACACGGGAAGCGCGAATCCACGATCGCCGATGCTTCAACGGCGTTGGCACACCACCAGACGCAAGGCCACACCACACACAAACCGCCGGGCTTACATATTTGTTCACCCTTCCCACAACAAAGAGCCTTGCCGACGATGGCAACGACCCACGCAACCGAACAGTTCGAATCTCCTTGCACCCACAGAACTTTCCCTTTCATGCGACAAGGACCATCATCCATCACCAACCAGCCATACCGCGCGCTTCAGAGATGCCCACTCATTGCCACAATACAACCCACTCTATAACACATATACTAAAGGTGCCCATACACTCAGTACAAATATGTACAAATCGCACACCATAATGCATAAATGATCCACCCAGTGAAACGGTGGTCATTATGCGGTGTTGCGAACAACCCACCATTGCGGATGCGCGCAGGGAAGCAACAGCACCGGTGCTATTTGGCAAATGCCACCTTAGGGAGGCGGCACGGCAGCCAATGAGAACCGTTCCTGGATAGCTCCGCCGGTGCAATAGCACCGACCGATAAAGATGCTCTTAGCAATCGAATCCCAGCGCCCCGCACCGGAAACCACCAATAGAGGCTGACAGCTTCAAACAAGGAGGGTGAGCGTCGATTGATGTCGTTCCGGAAGGGTCGAACGCAGGCTGACCTCATGCCCGCGTCAACACCTGGCTCAGGGAACCTGCAACTCATTTACCCACGTTGCTTACACAGGAGGCAGGCAGTACTGGCCTTGCGCCAATCCTGGGTCACACTTTGGGCATCTACACTGCACCTTGTGGCTCCGTGGATCCCGCCTGTGCCGCGGCCTCCGACCTCCCGGGTCATGTTGGTGGAGGTCGCCGACCGGACACGGCACGCCCTTCCAGCGTTGAAAACCAGCACCAAACCGCGCCGACAATTCGCCCACAGGCTACCCAGGGACGATGGACCTTCGCATTTTGAAGCAGCTGGCGGCTTTGGCCTTTCTGGCCGTCTTGGTGTTTCGCATCCTGCACAAATGGTGGTTTCGGGTCAAATACGACTGGCACCTGGTCCCGGGGCCTCAGGGGTACCCCCTTCTCGGGAATCTGCCTCAAACCGTCAGCTGGGACAAGCCGCGGGCGCACCTGAAGCTCACGGAGTGGGCGAAGGAGTACGGGAAGGTCATGAAGGTGGGGAGCAACTGCCGTCTGGCCGTGCCGTGCACGATCTGACGAGGGATCAATGTCCAAACTCTTGCGTATCTAGGTGTGAGTACTGCTGTGGAAAAAGAGATCGCGCCCGAAAAAAAAAATCACAGTGCCCATCGATGTGGTGTGGCAGGATCAAGTCAGTTTGAATTGTCGACACCGTGGCACCGTTCTCCCGATGTTGGGATGAAATGGATAAATCCCGCTTTCTTTCTTGTCGGTGCGCAGCCAACTGGTTGAATCGGACGCAGACAGCGGCGCTCGAAATTTTTTGCCTCATATGATGCAACTCTGTAGATTTGCAATGGACCGATCTGCCGACCCACACACCAGCCAGCCAGTGAAGACAGTGCACGCCCAGGTTCATAAGAGTCACTCCACATGACCACCCTGCTTCGCCACGTGCTGTGTTGTGTTTGCTCCCTTTGCCTGACCCTCTGTGCCCTTCCAGTTGGATGTGCCAGGGATTGGGCGCATTATGTATCTGATGGATCCGGAGTACATCCAGAACCACATCACTGGATATGGCGCGCATGGCCTCCCAAAGGACCCCGTCTACCATGGCTTTCGACTGGTGAGGAACCTCAGGGAGGCGGGAGAAAGTGCAGATAGTTACCATCAGTTGCCTTCAGGCCTGTAAACACACCACAACAAGCCCCTGCTGTGGGTGTTAAAAAACTGGTGCAGCACTGCCTGGCAACTTTGTGGCAATAGAAGAACTGGTTGTTGCTTTTCACCAACCTGCGATTCTATCCTACAGAAAGTAGTCCGGCATGCATCACACTTGGTCGATGTCAGTTCTAGCGTCTGCCCTGACTCACATGCCTTAACCGTGCACACAATCATGCCTATACTGCCAGCAATTTCCCTGTTGGACTTACCAACTGGCTCTTGCTAATAATGCAGGTGACAAAAATTTCCTTCTCAGAGTGTAACTGTTGTGTGAAATTGTTCCTGCCACATGGATCAGGCAGATGGTGTCTTCTGCCCTTCAACATCGGACATCTAAGGCTGCATTGCCACATATTTGTTGGCGTGCTGGCAGCCAAAGTCCATGCACTGCAATATTTCAAGAGTTTCGAATTCTGTTAACCCATGGTAATCCCCAGTTTCGAATACCCTGATCAGACAAGGTGGCACCCACAATGAAACAACCCTTGCTGACCCTTTGTGTTGTTTATCATCTGTTGCAGATCTACGGTCCACATGGCCGTGATAATATCGTCACCACAAGTGAAATGGATGACCGATGGAAAGCAACAAGGAAAGGTGCCTCCAAGGCGTTCAGCACAGAAGCCTTGAAGGCAGTGTTTCCACAGGTTCTGAAGAAGGTCGACGAGGTTGCGGAGATCATTAAATCCAGCGCTGCCAAGGAACCAGTAGACATCCAGCACCTTCTGAAACGCTTCTCTGTTGACACCATTGGACTCACAGCCTACAAAATCGACTTCAAAGCTCTGCAAGATGAGCAGTGCCCAGTGTTTGAAAGCCTTATGTACTGTAGCTCTGAAATGTTGGCTTCAATCGCAAACCCCTTGCGTGGCATTGTGAAGCGGTTCTTCCCTATGAGCAAGCTCGCCCAGGAGTGCAACAGGATGTACAGCCAGCTGCACAGCCAGTACGACTGGGTCCTGAAAGAGCTGAGGGGAAGGGGAGAGCCTGCAGCAGATGACCTATCAATTGGGGCTTGCCTGATGCGGCTGAAAGACCCAAAGTCGGGAGCACCACTGGACGATGCTTCGCTGGGGAGCGAAGTGGCAGCTTTCATCCAAGCAGGCTCAGACAGCACATCGCACACGACGATGTGGATTCTGTTTGTCATTGCTGCACTCCCAGAAGTGCAACAGAAAATCGTAGCAGAGATGAAAGACAAGAGTATGTTTGAACGCCTGAGCGACGGCAGCATCGGTAGATTTACATATTCTGATATTGCCAGTTTGAGTTATCTGACGATGGTGACGAAGGAAGCAATGCGGATGTTCCCAATTACACCTCTTGGAACTGCAAGGATCACAACCAGAGATGGAGAGCGGGTGTGTGGGTACAGGCTCCCCAAGGGCACAATGATTAGTGTTCCTTTCCATCCTCTCTACCATGTTCCTTGGCTGTTTGAAGAGCCTGAGCGCTTCCGCCCAGAGAGATGGTCCAACCAGGCACCTCAGGAAAAGCTGAACGGTGATGAATCCTGTGAGAAAAGGGGTGGTGCCCCACGCAGCTTCTGGTCCTTCAGTGATGGGCCGCGGGACTGTATCGGCCAGAGAATGGCCCTGATGGTGTTGCACACTGTTGTGGCCGTCCTGGTGGCGAAGTTCGAAATCAGGTATGTCCAGTTGAGCCATTTGACTTGAACACAATCGGTGCTATGTGCACATTTTCTGTGTGATATCAATGCAAGGGTATCTTGGAGTTGAGTGTTCTGACCCCCATCACTACGCAATGCACATTCCCTCCCACCTTGCAGTCCTATCACTGTGCAGTGCAAATCCATGTCACCATTCAATGCACAACGATGAAGATCAGAATGTGCAACTCCCAGACACATTTGCATGATATGGATGCAAGTACTGACCTGAGGCTGATACATTTCCTCATATTGCCAGCAGCAACCCATCTCATTGAATGAGCTTGCCATTGTGCATTAGGCCTTGGTATGAGTCACCCAGACCCCAATGCCCAGTCCTTCACTCTGGGCTCCTCAAGAAATGCTCAGATAAGGAGGTGAAAGCTTTTTGAAAAGACATTTTGTAGCCATATGAGACATGAGCTGGTCGAAAGGAGGCAGTCTCACACCAATTTGTGTGGACTGCAGACTTGCGGACAGGATGGGTGGTTGGGAGGGGACTACTGCCCGCCAGTACATCGGAATGTCTTTGTCCATCGATGGCGGAATGTGGGTGCATTTCAAACCCAGAGGTGACGCCCATTGACAATCGGTTGCACCTTCGCCAGTCAAGCACTGGCCTTGGCCTGCAAACACTAAGCAGAGGAGATCCAGGACGAGGTTGATCCCACAGGAGCATCTGTGACTGCAAGGATGTTGGGAATTGCAATTATTGTTGTGCTGTTTGGTTGTTGGGATATGATGGCTTTGCTCAGCATTACTGTGTCAAAGAATGTTGAGGCTCCAAGGCACTCTTGGTTAAAGGCCGCTGGCGATTTTCGCCTTTTCTCCATCCAACTTCAGCTGTTTCTTTTTGTTCTCTATTATTTCCCTCGCGTGCATGCATCGGCGCTTCTTTGGGTCGTTTCGCAGCAAAGTTGCCACAATCGCTGTCGGAAGTCCATGTTGTTCCTGAGAACGTCACCCAACCCGGCCAGGTTATTGAGAGGGCCATGTTTGCGATTTTGGCAATGCAAGTACTCGGATTGTACTAGGGTTTGCACTCTGTTCACCCTTGTGTGGATTCATCAGGGTGTGTGGGTCGTTTCATGATAGTCGCACCACAATCGCTGTCAGGAATCCATGTTGTTCCTGGAAGCGCTGCCCAACCTCGCCAGGTTATGGGAGGACGGTGTGTGTTGCGCTGTTGGCAATGCAAATACAGGGACTAAGGGGCGATACTAAGGCTTCTTGTTGCGCCAGATCTCAACTGAGCTACGCTCAGGCCTCTTCTCCTCTCCTCCAACGTCAATGCTTGCATCAGTATCATCGTCCGTGCTGAATAAACGGGCTTTGTAGGCCTGGCCTTGTGTCCCGTTGCCAATTGGCTTCCAGGGAGATCCACGGTGGTGACTAGGTCAATGAGCGGTAGCCATGGATAACAAGACTCGAGCACGTGTTGCAGCCGCTGCACTGGCCCGGCACATGCCGAAACGTTGAATTTCAATCAAATTCATGTTCATGTTCATGTTCATGTTTAATCCATGTTCATGCTAGAAAGCTGCGCAGCATGCCGCAATGCCATGCGGGTGCCAGGTGCTGGGGAGTCTCGGCGAGGAATCGGCTTCAGCTTCGGCTCGATTTTGGCGCAGTTGCAGAATCTCTAGCGCCACGGGCTGGAACCCCCTGCTTTTGTCAATGTTACGCATCAGAAAAGCGGGCGCCCTAACACCACTCTCAACTGAACCTGTCTTTGTTTCGAAACGAGGCGTTTCCCTGCAGGACAAATCTCACCACTACATGTTGATTGACGTGGTTTGAATGAAGCAAGATTGTTGGCTGTTCAGAGCACAACAGAACAACCCATCACGTTGCATGGCACGCGCGAATCGGAGGAGCACGATGTGGACGAGCATACAAGCGTCTGTTTCCCGACAGGGCCACGGTTGGATAGCGGCCTGTCTGGTCTTTGAGCCAGAACCGCGCTTCCTGAGCTTTTGCAAGGAAGATCAGTGAATCATCTCTTGTTGCAATCTGCGCACAAACCCCATGAAACATTTTCTAGGCGCCCGCAAAAGGGCCGCCTTCATCACCGTGATGTAAGCAATCCGTGCGGCTCCATGCACATCTCCGAAATACATCCGACGCGCTTGATTGTGCCTCTATCTGTCCAACCTTCGCAGTGAAATCGATTGACAGCACGGCCTGGCAAGGGCCAAGTGGAAAACTGATGTTGATTGTATTGTGAGGATACTCTACATGTGCAAGGAGGCATACGTATGCCAGGCGAATATGGGCAATGTGAGTAAGAGTACGTCCAATGCACAGGTGCATGCACTCGCGCCCCTGTCAAAGGCCACCTTTGCCTATTGGTTACCTACATGTGCGATGGTCCTGGAGATCCTGAACACCTCAGCCGTAGACGAGCTGTCCGTTGCATCTGCTCCGTCCATTTTCAGCGCTTGGCTGGCCGCGTTTGGGTACCAGGTCATTGGCCGCGTGTGGACGCACCTGACTTGGGCGAATGCTTGAGCGAAGTCCGAGTTGGGTTGGTGAACCTTTGGCAACATTCCATTTTGTCAAGCATACCATAGCCTTATCGGAGGCAGTGGTGTCGGACCTTGTAGCACATCCATGGGTCACAGATGATGATGTCCGACAACGTTTGCTTGTTGAAAGAGCTTGTTATGACGAGGATGTAATCAGTGGAATTGGGCAGACGATACTGGTAGAAAATGCGTTTCCGCGATGCTAAATGCGACATCATTTGGGCACCAAGTGCTGCATCACAGTGATTGCGATGGTATAAAATATCTGCGATGGCACCAATTGTTGCCACATAGCATCGTCGTTGGCATCGCAATAATGGCGTTTTCTACTGGTTTGATGATTGTCGACTTGTACTGTAGAATGTTAGACCCTTCCGCATTGGGGGCAATGTACCGTTACGCATTTTTTTATCCATCGCGCATCATGTCCCAAGGGCTCAAGCTATAGACGCTGCATACCAAGTTGCAGCAAACCGCATTAAGAATCCCAGCGATGCGCTGGCACAAGTAGAGGCGTGGATTGGCGCTGATTCATGGGCAGATTCGAACGGGCGAGATATTCGGCCGGTGGGGTGCACCCGCTGATGGATGCGGGGCTGGGTAGGAAGCTTTTAGAAGTAGGCGGGAAATCGAACGGTATCCCGGCAAGAGCGGTGCGGTGCGGCGAGGCCGGGGCGTTCAAATGTGCCTTCGATTTGGCGGTGAATCCGGGTCGCGACGGTGTTAGCGCATGCCTGCAATCACTTCCTGCGCTGCACGATGCCTTTCCCGCTTTTACCACCCGGGTGCCACTGTAATGGCAACCTCGTGCATTGCGGCTGGCCTCAAATTGCTAGTTTCCTCTGTGCAGTGACTAATATCCCCGTTTTAGGACAGCTTAGTACAAGGAAAAAAGTAAAGTACTGAACCTTATATCGCTTTTCCCAAAACAGAGTTTCATGCATCTCGGGCGGAAAGGCGCTGCAAGAAGTCCAGAGACCATGGCGTGATGCCTGGGGCCTGTTCAGCTTCGGAAAGGGCGAATTCCAGCCGCCTTTTGGGTGCAGCGCCGGCACCCAATGGCGCCGCGGGCTGCAGCGAACCCAGCTCCTCCTGGAGGGTTACTACTACAGTAGTGTATTGGCTGCTCCACATTTTTTTCCCGCATTGTTACAAATTTATTCACAGCTCCGCGAGAAAGGGTCCAGAGGTACATTGCAATGCAAAAGGGTTTAGTATTTTATGTTATGTGAACACTGGTTCCCCATGGACTCCTACGGGCGCAAATGACAGACAGTAAGGATTTCACGCTGTGCTCCACAAATCTTGCGACAGGCAGTAAAGGATAGACTGCAGAATGCACTGTCTGCTCAAATATGCAACATTGAATTGAACACCAAAAATCCTTTTGATTCCTTCACCACCATGCGCTGCCTCCCTGCTCGCCGTCAACGCACCATAAACTCTTCAGCATATTCACCCCTTGCCCCACGTTCACTTTGTTCACCATACCCACGTTTTTCTTGAGATGTCGTCACAATGATCACGATCGTCTCCCTTGCGGATGTCGGAGAGTGTGATGCGTCACACTCTCCCCGCGTCCTGAGAGGGTAGTGCCAACGGGGCGGTGAGGCGCAAGAAGCACCACCGGAGCCATCCCAGGGGCCCAGGGCGGTCGCCATGGACCTTGGTGCCGAGCAGGCAGCCGTGCTTGCCATCCTGGCGGCTTTTGTGCCGTGCATCCTGCACAAGTGGTGGCGACGCGTCAAGTACGACTGGCACCTCATCCTGGGCCCGCCTTGTGTACCCGCTCGTCGGCAATTTGCCACTGTTCCTCTCTTGGGAGAAGCCGCAACTGCAGGGCGGAAAAGCACGGAAGGAGCATGGAAAAGTTTGCAAGGCTGGTGCGCGGCGACGTGTACAGACTGTGGCTAGTCCAGGAGACAAAACAGATGTGGCGCTAAAGATGCCCCATGCACACCGCGAAGTCACTGCCGCAAATGGGGCCGACGCCCAGCTCCAGCCCTTGGGGTTTTTATTGCTTCGACGCAACAAGGCAATGTTTTCTTTGGCCTTGGGCGGTGTCCGCGGTGGTTGTGAGGTCATGGGCATCATCGGCACGTCATCCCTAGGGCCTGTTGCGTCGGCAATGCTCCGGTTTTCAATGCGAGCTTGTAGAGAAGCCATGTCTGCCGCCTATGGTCTCCCACAATCTTTCTGAGACGCTGTGCAGGTTGTTGGCCAGGAAATTTTTGGCTTCCGCCCTGGTCCCTAACGGAAAGCCCACTGGTTCTGGCACCCGATTACGTCACTGCGACGATGTTCGGCAGGCAAATTGGGTCGCAGCCAGGCAGTTCTTAGACCATTTTGTGCATGTAGTAGACACAATCTGCCGCCATCACCCTCCAAAATCCAGCTTGCGCCCGCTGGGGGCCTGCCTGTAAGTTTCTCTAATGTCATCTGTGATGCCAATCGCAGGTGGACCTGCCCAGAATCGGGCCAGTCTATATGTGACGGATCCGGAGTACATTCAGAACAATATCACCGGAAACGGCACCCACGGAAAGCCCAAGTCGCAAATCTACCAGGAATTTAACAAGGTATGCTCTGGAGGATGGTGTGAGCCACAGCGTCTTTGCCATGGACATTTCTTTGCCTTTCGTGCCTTGTCCTTTGGCTTTCATCTTTGTTGCTTGGAAATATTTTACTCCCACAGGATGAGACACAGACTTGTTGAGCACTGAACGGACATGCCCTCTGACTGATAATAACAGCAAGCATCGACAGCTCCCCTGGTCGACGATTCTTGCAAACAGATCACCATTAGGCTACCCTCCTGAATGAACATTGTGCAACCTGTTCTCTGATCAGAGAGCAGGGAAGGCCGCACAAGCTCTGTCTTGCAGTCTTTCGACAAAGACGGCAAGAAATCGCCAAAAGATGGAAAGGCAGGCTGCCCATTCCCCTGATGCAACTGGACAGCACAGTGCCCTGGGATCCACAGTATGGGAAGTGTTGAATGGAGTTTTGCACACTGTCACAAACGTGGCGATGCCCCAGCGCATGAGCTCATGAGGTATCTTTGACAGCACAACACTGCTTCCTAGTTCAGCGCAGTAAACATCAGGTGATTTTATGTAGCTAAATGATGCCATGACCATCGATCACATGGTTTGAAATACCACAATGAAGATTTGGTGCACACGACGTATCAATGGCATCAAAACATTGCCTGCACCAAGGCCGGTTTTGGTTTTGAGACTCTGTTGAGCATAAAATTGCGTTGAATGACTTTTCACTGAATTGGGAATCAATGGATCCTACCAAAGCTGTGTATTCTGCTGCCATTCTGAAACTGAGCTCCCTCGCCATCGTTGTCCATCACTAATTATGTCCCTGTCAGTGAGCGTTGCAGATGTTCACCAGAGAATATCGTGGCAGCTTCTCCACCAGACGCCAACCTGATGAATGGGTGAAAGTGGTAAGGAAGGGACTGCCAAGGCATTCAGCACATAAGCTCTCAAAGGCCATATTTCCTCAAGTCTTGAAGAAGGCTGATGAACTTGTGGATGCCATACACTCATTCCTGCCAAGCAGCCAGTGGACTTTCAGCCGCTGCCGTTTACCTTCTCGTTGGACACCATAGGACTCGCAGAGTACAACATCGACTTCAAGGCTCTGCAGAATGAGTGCTGCCCCCTGTTTAAAGTAATTGAGTTTCGCAGCTCTGAGGCGTGGCGCCCGTTGCGAATCCCTTCCGCAGGGTCATGAAGTGGCTGTTCCCTGCAGGAATGCTTGCCCGGGAGAGCAAACAAATGTGCGGCCAGCTGTACAGCCAATATGACTGGATTCTGGAAGAGTTCAGGGGATGGGGAGAGCTTAGTGCCGATGACCTGTCCCTGTGGGCGTGCTTGATGAGATTAAGGGATCCTGAGCCAGGATCGCCACTGGAAGATGCAGCCTTGCTTCGGGAGGTGGCAGCTTTCATCCAAGGGGCAACGCTCACAACAGGCCACCAGGCCATGTGGGCTTTGTTTGTCATTGCAGCTCTCCCGGAAGTGCAGCAGAAGACCGTTGCTAATATGAAAGAGAGCGGAACGCTTGAGCGCCTAAGGGGTGGGGCCACTGATAGGTTGACATACTCTGACGTCACGGGGTTGAGCTATTTGATGATGGTGACGAAGGAAGCCATGCGAATTTTCCCGTTTCAGCCCCTTGGGGCCGTCAGAGAAATGAACGAAGATGGGGAGATCGTGAATATCGCCTGCCCAAAGGCATAAGTGTCGCAGTAACCATCCACACTCTCTTCAATTTGCCGTGGCTGTGGGAGGAGCCAGATGGGTTTAGGCCAGAAAGGTTGTGCAGCCAAGCACAGCATAAGGAAGAAGAGGGCAAGGCACGATGGGGGCAGAAGGAGCCCCAGGGCTTCTGGGCATTTGGCGGTGGACCACGGGAGTGCATCGGCCAGAGGCTGGCAATGATGGAGCTGCATCTTGCCTTGCCAGTCATGTGGCCCATTTCGAAATAAGGTACCCTCAAACTTGCTCCCACCCTGCAATGCCGCTACCTTCAAAAGTTTAATGCACTGCCTGCCTCAAAAATTGACATCATTTAAGAATTATAGAAAGTGGTGATAGGTCAGGTTGCTTTCTGTGGATAACAGTGGTCAAGTTGTAGTGAAGATAAAGTTCTGCACAGTTAGGCGTTTAATTTGCGAGTGGACAAAAATTACTGGGACGTCAGTCACATTCAGTATCATCAACAATAATCATAATTGTTCTCATTGTTATTGTCGGGTGGTTTCGTTGTTTGTGCTCCTCGCTCGCGCTCACACACGGTCGCTCCCAGGCACGGGAAGCAAGCCACAACCAGATGAATTAATGAATGGTTTTGTTAGTCATGTAGCATTCACCACAAGCATGTTCAGCTCATGTATTTCTCCCATCATTCTCCATGTCATCGTAATCGACACCTTACCCACTGTCCCCATTCTCACTTAACTACTCATACACCTTTCCTTATCCTCACACGCTTCCCTGTGCTAAATTAAAACATGACTCGAAATACCATCCATTTAAACCCTGTCGTGGTATGGCCATATCATATCCGTGTGTCTAATCCACAGTTTCCCCTCTGGTCCCTTAACTTCCCACACCGAAGTTATGATGGGGCAAATCAACTGTCCCGGTCCCTTCCACCATGGCTCGAGCTTGTCCTTCAATGTTTCCACTTTTGTATTCCACAACCATACTCGGTCTCCTGCCTTGAACATTCGCCGGATACGCGTCCTCTCGTCCTGTGGTTTGCCTTTTCTCGCTGCTGATGTGTATACTCACATAACTGGCTCCACACTTCCCTCGAGCTATTCCACAATTGCTCTGGTGACCCAAACATGAACGAACTGGGGGTTTCTTTGCTCTCTTTTGGTGAAGATAGAGGTGTATTGTTGTAGATATCCACCGCTCGCTCAACTATCTTGGCAAAGTATCTTGGTTGCTCTGCCCACATTCGCCGCAAACGATTCAATAGGGTCTGATTGAATCGCTCCACAAACCCAATAGAGGCATGATGGTATGGAGGAGAATACTCCTGTGTCACTCCCTCCTGCATGCACCATTGCTGCAACTCCCTGGATTGCGTAGCCTTGCAGACATCCGAACACAAAATTGAAGGTGCCCCCTATGTTGCTGCCCACTTCTTTAGTGCCCTTACGATGTCAGTCCCCCCAGCACCAGTCGTAGCCCACGCCCCTGCCCGCCTGGTTAACATATCCACAATAACAAGAACAAACCGCTTCTTCCCAACTTTTCTCTCAGGAAAAGGTCCCATAAAATCCAGACCTGTCCCGGTTTCTCTAGCATGTGCCAATCACCAAATGGGTTAGATGGTTGCGGTCGGCTGGGATATCCATGGAAGCAGAAAGTGAAAGGGGAAGTGGTGAACCATATATGTGCGACATGTCCTAAGCCCAGCCTGAAAGATAGCAGGATATTTAGACCGCAATGTAGACAACCATGGGAGTTGTTGCATAGGTGTCTGAACCTCATGCAACGAAGACTCCCTGACCGTCTGACAAAAACCCTGTCCCTTGCAACCCTCTGGAAGCAAAACTATCCCCTTATCTGGAATCCGAAGCCACTAAACCGATGTGCGGCAAGCTAAAAGATCATATCGGGGCATCAATTGCTGCGGTCCTACAGAAAAATTCTTGAGGGCTCCCCGAATACGAACGCCATCTATTTTGGCAAGAAAGGTAACCTGGCAATTGGGGAGAGTCACGAAATACTCCTGCAGGGAACCAACTGGGAACTTGCATGGCAGATTGATCCCCCGCGTCTCGTAAGGCCCAAGTACCACACTACGATTTAATGGCAAAGACAAAAGACCATTTTTGCGATAAGGAAGGTAAAGTGGTCGCTCAAGAAAATCTAGAAAAACGTCTGACTCACTATTGCACTTGTCCCCCACAGCTACAACTACCCGAGGCGACTAAAAAGTGCTCAGCCGCGGTCCACAGCCGCCGCCTGGCCGCGCTGTCCCCCGTTTCCCGACAGAAATCTGTTAACCCCGCCGCTGGTCCCCCACTCACCAGCTACCTGAACTATGCTAGGGATCATGCGGGGGGAACAACAGGGCAAAAGGACGCCCTGGCAGAAAGCAGCATGGCGAGGGATGGTGACCGGTTCAGAGCCTATGTTGACCATGATGGCCTTGAGACGGCCCCGGTAATTGCCATCCACCACCCCACCCAACACCTGCAATCCATAGCGATGAGCCAAACCAGACTTGCCCTTCAACAAACACCACATATCAGCTGGAAAGTGGCAAGCAATCCCAGTATCAATCGTCTGGCACTCCCCTAGCTTCAATCGGATCTCCGTGGGGGCAAAGAAATCAAAAGCAGCATCGCCAGAAAACTTCTTAGCTAGATAGGGGGGAGGACAACCTTGGATAGAAAAGCATTGTACAAGCAGAAGTGGGGGTGAAGACTGAGTTGGATAGCAAGAAGGAGGGGTAGTAAAAACTCTAGTGAGTGTAGACAGCGGGGCCTGCACTTGTAGACATTTAACTTGCCCGCTGTCATCTTTCTTGGTCAGGGTGCGGGAGGTACAATCAACCAACAACTTGTTGGCTTCCAGGAACGTAAACCCCATGATGAGAGGGGGCCCCTTACTTTGTAGAGCATGGGCATGCATGAGCATATCCATACCTTGAACCTGGATCGGGAGGGTGACTTCTCCAACCATAGGCTCTGTGTCTCCGTTTCCATAGCAAACCTCCGGATGACATGGTCGCACTGAGTCCCACAAACCAAGGCGCTTCACCAAATGTTTCTGAATGAAGGATGAAGTTGCATCGGTATACACAAGGGCAAGTATATTTGTGCCTTCAATGCAGACCTTCACATGAAGAGACTTCTTCTAAATAGCGTGGCAGGAAGACGGAAGAGTCAAAGTCTGATTGCACGCCTCATCTAGGTCTGGCTCACAGTCATGGAGGGCATCATCCCAAAAATCATCCTCACCATCAGTAAAGGTAGTCTGAACCTGGCCAAAGTCTTCACCAAACTCCACCTCCTGCTCGTGCAACTGCTTGCGGGGACGTCGACGGGCAAGAAAATCTTCTGCTTCCCGTTTAAGAGAGGGGGAAATGGAAACCAACCTTTTCCATGCTGTCATCAGGCTGCGTGGGCCGTCAATGTTCTTGAAAACAATCATGTTGCCATGCAATACGGGATGCTGGAGGCAGTTAGATCGTACCCCAAGGCCATATTGATCCTCAAATGCCACTGTCTTGGACAAGCTATGGAAAGATTGAGCATTGCGAGCTTGGCTATGGAGATCGATGTCCATAGGATCAAACATAGCTTATTTGTCCCCGGTGCAGTTGGCCCAATAACGGGCACCACGGAGTGCCTCTAAGAGTGCGGACAAATCAGTGTTGGGAGGGAGGTAACTAATTTGATGCCGCATGTCTTTGGGCAGCTTCTGATAAAGCTCGACAGCCTTGATGGGACCCGATGCATGCTCACAAGTGACAGCATAGAGGGTGTAGCGGTCTAGAAAATCGGTCCAGGACTCCTGAGGTCGTCGTTGCATCCGAGCGAGGTAGTCCTACCCAGTAAGCAGATTGTGAGGCAATAATGCCTTCACCCGGGTAGTCAAATTGGTCCACTTATCCGCATTGCCCAATTGCTCACCATTATTATCAGTGACGAGCTTGGCAATCTGTCGGTGTGGCATACCGCCCGGACGGAAGAAGCGTAACAAGGCCCGCATGCGGTGGGCAAACTCTGGGCCCTTGGCCGCCCAGCGGGCTGCATCAAAGACCCACTGGAGTGTGTCATGTGACAAACTGTCCAAACGCTGTCCGGAGAACTCGGTCCTAGTGTCCAGCCCAGGATGTGGCTCAATGCCGCTAATGACGAGAAGTTGTTCAATACGGTCGTGCTCGTCAACAGTACTGGTGCCCAAAGAATCTGCCAGAACGTCCAAAGGGGTGGGTCCCCAAGTAGCGCCAACGCCGTCCTGGTGGCCATGCCCATGATTGCCGCCTGTCCAAAGGGGGCGCCGGTGTTACGCGCACCGGCTTGATGTGGGGGACGCCCTACTAATGGTCCTTGGTGTGGGGGACGCCCTGCCCACGATCGTATTGTATTCCTTGTCCCACGGTAACCATTATACCTATATGGATATGGGAGTAGGAGGGGTGGTCCCGCCTAGGTGCCCTGTAAGGACCTAGGTGCCTGGCGAGGTGGGTCCGCGGCTCAAAGAGGGCAGGAACCCCACACCCACAGACTTTTCATATCATTTGGTTTTGGAGCCACCTGAGGGTGGCGACCACGCTTCCGCCTGGGCGGACGCGCAAGCTCGGAGCGGCGGGCTCCCTCCCCGGTCTCCTCAATGGAGGCCGAGAATTCGGACACGCTTGCCCGTAAGAGTACCCCCAATGTATCGGGAGAGATTGATACACCCCGGGAGGGGACACCGACCTTGGTTGGTGATGCTACAGCCCGGGATGGGCGAGGAGGAGAACAAGTCCGGGAGGACAAGGCTGGACCCTCCACAGCCACTTCGGCACCCATAAGGGAAGATGAACCGATGAGAGAAGCGGGTGCCCCACCGGCGGCGGAGAAGAAACAAGAGCAAGATCAGGGAACCATGGCGGCGTTGCTGCAGACCCCTAGTATCATAGAGCTCTTGGAGCAAGTGGCGGATGCTGTGGCCAAGAAGGCGAGGGAGAAGCGGGATGAAGATACTGCTGAGAGAATCGCCTCACTGGAGATCGCCGTCAACAAGGCCAAGAAAGACGCTCGAGAAAACGAGGTGGCCATGAAGAAGGCGAAGCAGCAGAGCCGCGAGGCAGAAGAAGCCAAAACCTCCGCAGAAGACCAAGTCAAGGCGTTGAGCAACCGTCTCCTGAAGCAGAAGCAGCGGGCACAGGAGGCAGAGGAGAAAAGCGCCCAACAAGTGGCAAAAGCCGTGAGGGCCCCCAGTCTGTCGGAGCTGCCCATGCCAACCATTCCAGAAGCCGAGGGCGACTAGAAGGTTGCCGGCAAGCAACGGCCTAAGCAGAAGAGCCCATCGCCAGGTGAGCGACCGATGGGAAGTCGGACATCTCTATACAAAGGCCGGGAGGCCAAAGCCTCAAGGCGAATTGAGAAAGTAAAAGGCCGGAAGGTCAAGATCCCGGAGTTGCGGCTCAAATCCCAGGTGCATATTAGAACACCTAGTGGATCGGAAGGGACGGGAGATGAGTCGCTCACAGAAAGCGCTCAAGCAGTATGCAGAAAAAGTCCGCCAAGGCCGGAAGGTCATAACTGGAGTCCCCGTAGGCCTGCGTTGCCGGAATGGGGACCTGGAGAAAGCTCAAGGGTGTTGGAATTTACTCCAGACACAGGAGATCCTTATAGCCGGCAACCACCGTGCCATGCAATGTGGACAAAATTCCATAATGATCTCATTGATGAGCTTGATGAAGGATGGCAGATGGCCGCCAAACAATTTGGGGAACGGTTAACCACTGCCAGACTGGTGAGAATCCAAAGGTGGTATAGTCCTGGTATGGCAGATCAGATTGCCAAGGAGGACCCGAACTGGCCAGAAAAAATGGCCTTTGCCCTCAGACATATCCCAGAACCATGGGACTTGAGCGAGGGGAGTCCAGAGAGACCGGACCCCAATGATCCCCATGAACGGTGGGAAGAGATCTCTGAATTATCGTTTTCATCTTGTGCATCTCCATTACCAGGGGATATGTCCACCCGAGCACAAGTGCATAGAATGGAGAAAGAGAGACAACAAATTCGTAATCGAGATCGGTTTGCTCGTGCCAAGAAGTTGGACGAGCAAAAGGCCAAAAAGGTTGACCAGCAAAGAGAGCTGAAAGCGCTGAGGCATGAACGGGATCGCCAATTGAATCCCGACAAGTATGAGCATAAACGAGCTCACAAACGCCAACGTAAGGCTGAGATCAAGCGGTTTTTCTCCGCAGGAGGCAGCCAAAAGGCGCAACGCCTAGAGGCTAAACCGCCGGCCGACGAGCTGGACCCAGCCGAGCAGGCCAAGGCTCTCACCCGAATTGCCATGAAGGAGGGGACCTCCATATGCTGGGCAGATCAGTGCGACAGTAGCAGCAGCGATAGTGGTGTACACCACCCTGCCCGCTTTGTCCCCACCCAACCGGAACAGGCATCGCCATCGGTTGTGGTGACCAACGGTCCCAAGGCAGAGAAGGCGCCAGGGAAGGAGTCCCAGCCTGAAAAGGCAAAGGCGAAGGATTCGCCCGCAGAGGAGAAAGACCCGCCTATGAAGGCGAGAGATCAGCCTGAAAAGGCTAAGGAGAGATCCAAAGGCCCGCGAAGGCCAACCACAGGTGACATTCCTGTCGAACTGCCTTTGCTGAAACCTGTGGAGAACACCAAATTGCGTACCCGTGCAGAAATTGTTGATTCTGCTGGTAACGACGATGTTGTGTATCTCGGTTCAGTAGGCGAACCCACCGGTTCCGTTCCCCTGGAGAGAAGGGAGACATATGAGGTCCTGCAGAGACAGGAAGCCGCTTTGTAGCAAGCAAAAGCGGATGCAGAGAAAGCTGCGCAACTTCGCTCTCTGATGGGGGATGAAGATTATGCAGCATATCTGCAACTTCAAGAATCGAAGCAGGCCTCAAAAGGATGGCAGGAGCTTCAATACAAACCAGCGCAGCCAGGACCTGGCTACCAGGAACGCCGTGCCCAGCAGATGGCGGCAGAACAACGTGGTCGGGCAAAAGTGCCGCACGAAGTTACCAGATCAACCCCAGTAATTCATGCTCCTGTCATTCAGGACACAAGGGGTTTCTGGGATACGCTGGGCGCCTTCCATGACCCTCATGGAGGGGTGTACTATAAGGGGTATTACCACCCCCGTGGGGGCCATGCCCCCTACCGTGCACAAGTCCCATGGGACGCCCTCCAACGTATACCAGTGAAGTTGCGCGGCCTCTTTGATGCTCAGCATTTGGCACTGAGGATATACGTGCCGGAGGGTCATGAAGCAGCCACGGAGTGGCAGGCCATCCAAAGAACTGGCCGCAAAGTCCCCGAAGAGGGACCGGTTCAAATGCCCCCGGGACCATCGATGCAGGCAGGTCCCTCCCCACCGGTTCGTCCAGTGGCTCAGCCTGAAGTGGCGCCAAGACAACTAGTGAGGCCTTATACAATGGGGCAGGCTGGACAGCGGGCGACACAGCCTTCAGTGCAAACTACGTAGCAGAAGATTCAGAGGCTGCAGGAGATATCTCCATTTGCGCAGGAGCCTGCGGTGTACCCGCCAGTTCGGTATTATCAGCCAGGGATGGCAACACAACCAGGGATGGCAACACAGCCAGGAACGACGGCTCAGCCCGGGAGGGCATATCAACCCGGAAGGGGACCACATGCGGAGGCGTCTCCACACCCGTGTATGAGGACCCGTCCCATCCTGGGGGATTGGGAAGTTACGAGAGGGTGTACGATTATCCGTCCAGCTATTTCCAGACCCAAAAGCCTCCACACAAGGAATTCCTGTTTGGAGTAGAGGCTGCCAAGGCTGTTGAGCCACATCGGGCGGACATGGGGCCTCCCCCACCTCTGGAGGGGTACGATCCCCTAGGACCGGGTTACACCGAACAAGCCTATCTGACAGCGGCACAAGAGATACCTTATGCGCCGGTTTACTATCAACCCGGAAGGGAAGCTCAGGTGAGCATGAACATGCCTAAGATGAATAGTCAAGGCATGAAACCCCCTAAATGGAATGAAGATAAACAAGCCTTGACCAAGTGGTTGCAAGAAATCATTATGTATTTCAAAACCACCATGGCACCCCGGACACAATGGGGATGGATAGCACTGAATACTCTTGAAGAGTCAGTGAAACACGGCCTGCTAGCCCAGTTGGGACATATATGGGGAATAACAATTGATGCAGAAGTGCTCTCACAGCCAGACTTTCAACTGTCATGGGAACAGTTTAAATATTGCATGGAGACACTTTATGATCATAAATGTTCCGACTTCGAAATTCGGTCGGAAATAGCAGCCTTTACAAAGGCAGGGGCATCGGGTCCCGATACGATCAAATACATGCAGCTCTTGGAACAAATGTTTCTCAAGTGTGAGAACGAACTGGATGATTTTTCCAAGTTGCATGCATTGTATACTGGACTTCGTCCAGACATCAAGAGGAAATGCCTCTTGAAAAAAGATGATGAGCACTGGACCACTTATGCTAGCCTGCGGGCACATTTATACAAAGTGGGACCAACATATGACCAGGAATATAAGGCATATGGCTCTTGCCAAAATGAAAGCCGGAATGGCAAACCGCACATGAGTACCCGTCTTGCCCCTAATCCAGTTATTCAAAAATACCATGCACTAAAAGTGGATCGTCGTGGCAAACCAGTTTTGAATAATAGGCCAAGAGGTCAAGGAAGCATGACGTACAGAAGTTCTCGTGTTGCTGAAACAATGAATCTGCAGGCACCCCAAAAGGAGCGGGAATACGAGCCGCTGGCCGAAATCCGCGACCCAATGGAGGGGAAGATCGTCACCAATAGTGCGCAGTTACGCGCCACTACGGTGGAAGTACTGAAAAGGGCAGGCCGCTGTTTTAGATGTTTTAAGCCCTTTTCAGCAAGCCATCATGGAGAATGCGAAGGGCGTGGAGTACTCCCACAGATGCCGGTGAGTCCCGCTCGAACACGACCATCCGCATGCAGAATTTCTACCAAACTGTGTTTGGCAATGCGGAAGCATAATATCACGAGTGTGAAACTGCAAACTGCACCCATGGATGTGTGAACGAATGCAGCACCAGTGATTCCTGTTCCGAAAGTGCAAACTGCACAGATTGCTGTGAATCGTGTGATAAAAGTGTCTCACACTCCGGTGCAGCCGGGAACGACCCAAAGGGGTCTGCACAGTGAAGTAGATCGTTTTGATCGCATGTTAAACCCTATGCATTTCTAGCATATACAACCACTGGTTGCTTATCGTTTCACACTTGATGCATGTGCGAACCCGAATGGGGACAATGCACTTTGTGAGCAATACTGCACTCGAGCTAATAGTTTCCTACGGAAACCGCTCGCTCATGAATTTGTGTGGATCAATCCACCTTTCCAGAATGCCGCGCCATTCTTGGACCATTATTTTGCTGAAAGAGCAAAAGCACCTACACACGTCGGTGCCTGTATCCTACTTCCAGCATGGAAAACGTTCACAGACGATCCCAGGTTGTGCCAGCTGCACACCCTTGTTCATTACCCAAAGGGTACATGGTTGTTTACTCAACCGCAAATTGATCGTCCACGTCGCAAGGAGATGCCTGGCATCCCTTGGCCTGTGAATGTGTATTATCAACCCCCAGAGGGTTCAGCGGAACACCGCATCCGAGGGGTCTCACAAGACCAACCTCGTTTGACCTTTACCGGTCAGGTCGGGCATCAGCCCACCTCCATTCTCTTTGATACGGGCACGACTGGCAATGCTTATATCAATCCGACATGTTGTCGTCGGTTAGGCTTAATGCCACGTCCCCCACATGCACTGCCTAATCGACAGCTTCGTTGTTTTAATCGCCTGCGCCACTTGGCCCGAGCGACGCAACGCATTGTGGACCCCACGGAGTTCTCCACTCCTCCACAGGAAGATCCTTTTCCCGTTGAGAACGAAGTTCTCTTAGGGGATGGTACATCTCTCCCATCCTTGGGAGTTGTGGATGTCCCCTTGACCATTCAAGGGTATAAGGACACAGTCCGTTGCGTGGTTATTGACCTCTCTGACGATTACGACATCATCCTTGGCAACAATTGGCTCTATGAGCACGCCGGTGTCATTGACTATCGTCATGGTCATATCCGCATGGTTTCTCATGGCCGTGAGATTACTCTTCGCAGTACTCCTCGCCCCACTGATCCCCCTTCCTCACCGGCTCGCCGGATCGGTCGTTTGTGTTCGTTGGGCTTCGCTCGTCGAGCCTACCAACGTGGTTCTCCTTTACGCTTGGTTCTGGTTTGCCGGGTTGGCGATCTCCCTGAGGGGGACGCATCAGGCCCTTCGGCCACTTCAGATCGGGTGACTACATCTCATGCTTTTCCACCAGCACAGATCACATCCCTCTTAGAGGAGTATAAGGATTTGTTTCCTGACGAACTCCCTGAGGGACTCCCCCCGGATAGGGGCGTAACGCTGACCATTCCACTAGAGGAAGGGACCAAACCGGTTAAGCGACCCGCTTTTCGGTACAGCCCAAAAGAAATGGAGGAGATCAGATCTCAGGTAGAATACCTATTGCGAAAAGGTCTGATCACGGAGAGCAGTAGCCCATTCGGGGCCCCCGTGCTTTTCGTACCAAAGCCGGATGGCAGTCTCCGAATGTGTATTGACTATTGGGCATTGAACAAAGCCACTATCAAGAACAAGTGGCCGATCCCAAGGATAGATACCCTGTTGGATCAGCTGCAAGGGGCCAAAGTCTTTTCGGCCATAGACTTGCAACAAGGATACTACCAACTGCAGATCGACAAGGCCGATTGTGCCAAAACGGTGTTTGTCATGCCATTGGGCTTGTACAAGTTCAAGGTACTTCCCTTTGGACTTGCGAATACCCCTGCGATATTTCAGCAGACAATGCATCATATATTTGATGACCAAATCGGCAAACACGTCCTAGTTTACTTGGACGACATCCTGGTGTATAGCCAAACTGCTGAAGAACATATACGACACCTAAGACAGGTGTTAGAAGTGCTGCGACAGCAAAAGCTATATTGTCGAATGCACAAGTGTCAGTTCAATAAGGAGGAAATCTCCTACCTGGGACATATTGTGTCTCAAGAAGGAATACGCCCAGATCCCGAAGGGATCGAGAAGGTGAAGAACTGGCCCGTACCTCAGTGCGTGAAGTACGTATAGCAATTCCTCGGACTGGCTAATTATTTTCGAAAGTTCATTCAAGGCTATTCAAAAATGGCGACTCCCTTGACAGACTTGACCAAACAGAATGGCAAGTGGGAGTGGACGTCGAAGTGTCAAGCAACGTTTGAGCACATAAAGGAGTGCTTGACCACAGCTCCTTTGCTCAAGATGCCAGATCCTGAAAGACCATTCGAGGTCATCGCAGATGCCTTGCAAACTGCTGTAGGGGCGGTACTAATGCAGGACAATCACCCTGTTTGTTATGCGAGCAGGAAGTTCCTCGCAGCGGAGTTGAACTACAGCGTGACGGACCAGGAGGCTTTAGCCTCAGTCCACGCTGTCCAGTTGTGGAGGTGTTACCTTGAAGGAACACGCTTCAAACTGGTAACGGACCACTATCCATTGACCTACCTTAAGTCACAACCACAGCTGAGCCGGAGACAGGCCAGGTGGTCTTGACTGGGAATATCGCCCAGGACAAAAGAATGTGGCTGATCCACTCTCTCGCATTCCTCCATCGCCGGATGAGCAGGTGGCTAGAGGAAAAGTCAACTGGTTGTATGTGGCTTAAGGGTAGTGCATAAGCGGGGAAGCCAAAGAGAGGCAGGAGAGACGGTAGAGGCCAAAGATCTAGCCTCCAGGATCCGTCAAGCCTATGGCAAAGATCCCCAGCTTACGTCTGTAAGACAGCAGCAAGAGATGCACTGTACAGACGGGTTATGGCTGCGAGGCAATCAAGTATATATACCTGCCAGTCTGCGGACTGAGATCTGCCTGTTGCGGCCCGTGGGCGGCCGCTGGTTTCCGGAGTTCTGGGGGCGGTCGCCGCACCCGATGGCGTGGCCTCGATGCCGCGCCTCTCCGCCGGATTGCGGCGGGCGTTGTCGGGGTGCTTGGTTGTTCGGTAGCGCGGTGGACCCTTGAACGCTCGGGGACCTTCCCCGAAGCCTGCCGTGTGCAGGCGGTGGATTCGCGGCGGCGTTCGGCGGTTTGCTGCCTTGCGGCAGGGCAGAGAGGGGGCCCGAATGCGGTTACAGTCTGACGCACGCGGCGCGCATCCAATGTACCTGCGCGATGCCCGGTCGCGGGTCCATCGTGTCACATCAGACAGGACAGCTCAGTGTAATATACGGACCGTGTCCCAGCGCCCCCTGTCACCTATAATCAATCTAATCTAGCTCTAATTCCAATCAACCCCGCCCAGCACCCGGCCTCTAAGTACTGCGTCTTCACAAGGCCGTATCTTCCTCAATAATCCTCAGAATTGAGTGCTGAAAGAAGCGTTGGAACCAGAAAGTCATAATAAAACCACAGATAAGGATGACTCAGCGAGATCACGTAATATAGCTGCAGAAAATATCATTTACTGCCTGCCCCCAAGTAGTTCCACAACACTGCCAGTTGGCTCACGACCATCCAAGTGCGGGACACTTTGGTCAAGCCAAGACCCTGGACTTGGTCCAGCGGCATTACTGGTGGCCAGGAATGTAACGAGAAGTACAGTTGTACATTGATACTTGCCTGGTTTGTCAACAGGTTAAGTATCCTCATCAAAAGACCCCGGGCTTATTACAGCCATTGGGCATTCCTGGGGAGCCATGGACCGAATTGTCCATGGACTTCATCACTCAACTGCCAAAAACTAAGGGAGGTCATGATGCTATTGTCGTATTCGTCAATAGACTGACCAAAATGGTCCGCCTTGCAACCACAACCACCGAGCTCTCCGCAGAAGGAGTAGCTGACCTGTTGGTGCAGAATGTGATAAGGCACCACGGCCTCCCCTCTCAGATAGTGTCCGACAGAGACGTTCGGTTCACTTCCAGGTTTTACCGGTACCTGGCCGAGAGGTGGAAGATTCAGCTCAACATGAGCACTGCGTACCATCCACAGACGGATGGCCAGACCAAAGTTATGAATCGGATTCTGGAGGATTACTTATGTAGCTACATGCGTTTTGACTATGACGCATGGGATGAACTATTAGCCATGGCCGAGTTTGCTATGAACAACTCAAAAAACAATTCCACCCAAGAGACCCTGTTCTATCTGAATTACGGGAGGCACCCAAAAAGTCCCTTAGCTCTTGGTGTGCAAATTCGGAAGCCTTTAAAGGGCTATGACAATCCGAATGCCCGCAGCTTGGCAGTGGCCATTGAAAGGGCACAGCAGCCTTATTTGAGGCAGTCCGGTATACCCCTCGTGGAGGGATTACCAGCAGTGACACGATTTGATGACCGTGTCCAATCAGCACTGAGAGAGGCCAGGGCGTGCTTAGAAAACGCATGAGATAGGCAGTCGAAGCATGCTAACCACCATCGGAGGGATGTGTCGCTTAATAAAGGAGATGACGTCCTCCTTTCGACACAACATATCACCCTCAAGCACCCTAGAACTCGAAAATTATTACCGAGGTGGATTGGGCCCTTCACCATCCTCGACCGGATAGGTTCTGTTGCATATCGACTAGAACTCCCGGAAAGCATGCATAGGATACATCCAGTATTTCATGTATCGAAGATTAAGCCTTATAAGGCAAGTGGCAGAGTATAGCCACCCCCAGTACCTATCGAGATCGAAGGTGAACTGGAGTATGAAGTTGAACGTATCCTTGACAAAAGAATTAAAAAGCGTGGGAGACGCAAAAACTATGTTGAGTACCTTGTCAAATGGCTGGGGTATGGACATGAGCATAACAGCTGGGAATCAGCGAAGTCAGTTGCAAATGCACAGGAACTGGTTCAAGCATTTGAAAATGGCAGAACACCTGTGATGCGAATGCAAACTGCATAAAGTACGGGATGTATATACTGAGGCATGCTCATGTGTGACTATGCTTTGACAGGTTCTCCTGAGATGGGCCCAGAAGAACACTAGGTACACCGCCCCCCGTGCCAAAATGCAATTTGGACACATGAACGCTATGTCCATTGCGATCTTGAACGGAGAAAGATTGGATCTTGACGACCTGCTCGTGCCGGCACCTCGTGGAGCTGTGCGTGTGCGTGGCCGCGGGCGAGGACGAGGTCCCGCACTGGGCCGGCGCATCCCTGCATGGGCGTTTGGTGGTTCCCACTCTAGGGGTCGTAGATCATAGGCCGGGAGGTCGAACATTCCAGCCATTTGGCTGAGGAAGAGTTTTAATGAGGGTTGTGAAGACCGGGAGGTTATGTAAAAACAACCACTCTTTCTCTTCACCACTAACTGTGTAATGTATACCAACTGGGCATGTGGCAAATCGCACAGCCAGTTCTATTCACATACACATAACGTTTCTGCTCCCATATCCACATATTGGGACGAGGACGCCCCACTCCCTGAGGGGGACGAATGTTACGCGCACCGGCCTGATGTGGGGGACGCCCTACTAATGGTCCTTGGTGTGGTGGACGCCCTGCCCAAGATCGTATTGTATTCCTTGTCCCACGGTAACCATTATACTTATATGGATATGGGAGTAGGAGGGGTGGTCCCGCCTAGGTGCCCTGTAAGGACCTAGGTGCCCGGCGAGGTGGGTCCGCGGCTCAAAGAGGGCAGGAACCCCACACCCACAGACTTTTTGTATCAGCCGGGTACAAGGGCCGGGGGGGGGGCGCAGAACTTGCAATGCAGAATCGGAATGGGCATCCATGAGGCGAGGCCATCTCGCCGGCCCCATCCCGTGAGAGTTAATAACTGGCAATGCTCGCTTGCGCAGCTAATGCCCGACAGGTCCCGAGGCAAATTCTGGCACTGGGGGTGCAAAAGGATCCTCAAGTGGTACTTGCATCTGCTGCCGAGGGAGAGGAAAGCCAGGTTTATGAGGCCCGGATGCACCATGGAGTCGCGCTTGCATCCGCAGAATTCCCTCGCTGATAGGGCTACCAATGGGCGTCACATTGGGGGAGGGTAGGGGGTTGGTCGCAACAGCTACTGGGGGCCTGGCGATAGTAACGACGACAGGAGTGTTGTAATGGAGGTCTTCGTGACCGCAATTCTTGACTGGAGTGGGCGCCCAGCTGCAATCATGCGCGTCGGAGCTTCTTCTCATCACAGAAGGTGGTTCCCTTGAAGGGAACCCGTTCCCGGCGCCCGTGACTAATGTGTCATGCATGTGGCCAGTCACCTCAGCTGGTCCCTCTGCGCCCCATGCGCTCTCTAGTCGCCGCTGTGACCCAGGCACCTTGGCGTCAGGCACCCCCGCCGGCGGATGCTGAGGCCCGCTCCGCACGGCGACCAATGCTGCATACTCGCTGCACATCTTGCCCACTTCAGTGGCCTTTCGAGAGTCCGAGTCGTTCGCTGGCAGGTCACCATCCTCAGAGCGCTCATGTCCCGTGCGGCTCTCACGGTTCCCAACCGCCCACACACCCGACGCCCTACGCACTCGCGTCCGCACACGCGGAGCGCCTGCCGGCTTGCATGTCGGCTGACCGACTGCGTCGCTTGCCCGCTCCCCCGAGCTTCCAGCCAACATACAAAACGCTGCGACATGGCCCCACGCCGTAGCTCTTCCAGTTACCGCGCCCAGCAACCCACCGATCACCCGTGCCATCACTCCCCATTCTCCAACGCCTCCATGCCGTACGTGGCATGCTGTTCCGTCCGCAACACCCGGCGAAACTCTGGGTACCGTTGCCACTCTGGTTGCTGCGCCATTCGCGGCATCACCGGTCGTTTCTGACATTCCTCCATCCATCGTGCGGTCCCCAACTTGTCCCCCCACCTCCCCGGCCCTTGCACCACTCGCAGCGTCTTTCGCCCGTCCCCCCACATCTTGGCCCACTGCGCCTTTCCCGGCACCAAATCTTTGACTCGGTATGGCATCCGAGTACACTCCCACTTCCGCCGAAGCCTAGCCATTTGCCGCGCCACCGACATGGTCCGCCACCCCACCAGTTACTGTGCGATTTGCAGTATTCCCCACCGAATCCATCGTCTCCCCCGGGCCCGTATGCCAAGGAACAACCTGAACCCGCCCCACTGTCCCCCCACTCACCGCCTCATTTCCAGCACTGTCCGTCCGCCTTGACGCGCAGCTTGAGGTCGTTCCCGCATCCGCCAAGTCTCCCCACCTCCACCGCTCCCGCTTCCGCCAATGGTGGGCAAATGTCCTCTGCGCGTGGAAGATCTCCCACTGCCGCACCTTGCGCCATAACTTGCAACAATCTCAGCTGTTCAACGCTCAGCCAAGACCGCCGCAGGTCGATCCGAGGTCGACCTCAATCCCCGGTTCGAGTGCCAGCAACACTAGCCAGCACGTCCACCAGGCTCGCCAGGCCGGTCTCCATGACCGGCGCGACCTGGGCTCCGAAACCATGTCGGGTGGTTTCGTTGTTCGCGCTCCTTGCTCGCGCTCTCACACGGTCGCTCCCAGGCACGGGAAGCAAGCCGCAACCAGATGGATTATAGAATGGTTCTGTCAGTCATGTAGCATTCACTGCAAGTATGTTCAGCTCATGTCTTTCTCCCATCATTCTCCATGTCACCGTAATAAACACCTTACCCACTGTCCCATTCTCACTTAACTGCTCATACACCTTTTCTTATCCTCATAATTATTATTGCATGGATTATTTGTTGCTGAGAAACAAACTCACTGCGTCATGTTCCATTGAAGTACTGCATCATTGATACACTTGCCCAACAACAACACCCTTCCTTGCCAACACCATTCTAGTTAAGCACTTTCTTTCCTTTTTTCTCCTGTTTCTGAGCATTTGTTTGAGAATTGCGCATTTATCCAGTAACTTTGATGGGACGTTGATGGGGGTGTATGACTAAGATACTCGTTGTGGAATCAATGAAAATGATGCGCTATTATGAAATAGTTTTGCATATTTTCATATTGAATATGAGCCGAAACAAAAGAATGTGCACATTATGTATACAAAATGTACTTATATACACATCTGTGCAATCCTGGCCATGGCTCATGGTTCATGCTTCCCCATCTGCGTGCGATTGCAGATTTAATTATTGTCACTGCGCAGTGATGGACTGATATGCAGCATAGCATGCACCAACCAGAATAAAATATATGAATTACTAGCCAACTGCATGTAATTCGCGACTGTGCCTGACTGTGATGGTTCTTGTGGCTGTCGTTGGACACAGTGTGTTTGTTCAGAAACGCAGCAGTTTCACACAACTAAAATTACTACAAAAATCACGGCTGTCTGCTGCCGCTCAAGTCGTTTCTATCCGCTGTCTATTCCACGATTTTTACATCATGCTTGCGTTGCAATGGTAGTGCCTCATTCGCAAGGACACAGGTGGACTTGGTAAAATGAAGTGATGAGAAGATGTTCATGGTGTTTTCAGCATGCAACAGCTAGTTGGCATATCCACACAAGTACTGTTCATATTTCCACTGCATGTTGGCTGCGTTGTTGTGTAAAAACACATCGAAATTCGCCAATATAAACCCCGACATTTCCAGTAAGTCGACAGTCTGATGCTCATCCGCTGGTATCCCAAAGCGCACGTTATCATTGACACAGTTTTAACCGTGTAACCTACGAAACCGTGCAGTCTACACAGTTGTTTGAGGGTACACGGTTGAAACTATATCAATATGTGTATTAACTGTGCACTTTTGGGACCACATTTGCCGAAAGTACACAGTTGGATTTTGAGCAGACCGTGTCAGGATTGTGTCATCTGGCCTGTTTTTTCCTAGTGGCACTGTCTCTCACCACCGCACTTTTGGCGTGGGTCATGTACTGCGGTTTCTAACGCACAACTTCCTCTTGCATAATAGCCAGTACACAGGCAGTTCAGGATTGGGTTTCCGTTCCCTCACCTTCGCCTGACAGCATGGTGGGGAATGTTTCTCCTGGCTGCAGGCTTGCAGAGGGAATGGGCGGGTGGGATGGTGCAACGTCTCGCCAGTACAATGCGGTCACCTTGGCTGTCGTTTGAGGAATGTGGCAGTGACTGCCGCACCCGGGATGCAGACACATAGGGCGACACTTTTTAGTCAAACAAACCAGTGCGCATTGGTTTGTTTGACGCACATGCGCAGCCTCACAAGAATTGAATTGAACTGAATAATCGATTGGGGAAGTAGAAACATGCTGCTGGCATGCACCCTGCCGAAACAGTACTAGAAATGTGGTGGCCGGTATGGCACTGCGAACCAATTTGGACGCAGAAATGCCCATCAGACCGATATGTCATGAAGTCATAATGTGAAATGCCCGTTTTGTGCCTTGGCTCAAAGCCCCTAGTGGTGGTGTTGGTGGGTGGGTGGGTAAGTGTGTGTGTGTGGGGGAGTTTTGCTTATGAGTAAAACGTTAAGCCGCCATGGCAAGTGCAAAGCGAAAAGGGCACATGACTGCTTGTAAGCAACAATCATGTCCTGGGATTTTAATGGGCACCAATGGGAATGATTCCTATTGGTGGGGCATGAATCTTGCTTGGATCATGTCGATTTTGTTGTGAACGGACTCCGGAATGCATCTGCGTTGTTTTAATGCATTCTAGGGTATAGTAAGCCTGTCGATGGCCGGTTCTTGAGGCCAACCGCCGTAACGGTGCAAATCCGCCTTGAGACCTCCCAAATGCGCTGTCGAACTGGGGTGACACAATAAGCATTCAGGAAATGTGCAAACTTCCTGGGGTGGCTGAGCCACCCAATGTTGGATGACAGTTGATTTGGAAATATGTCGATATAATGTTACCCAGTTTGGAGGGAAAAATGTCCGATTTAGAGATGTATCACTGTTGGGCTGACAGGCAACCGTTGCTTTCCAACGGGTAGGCAGCCAGCTCGTGCAAGCTACTTCGAAATATTAAAGCCTTCCGCATCAGAAAATTTCACCGTTGTGCTTTTTGCCGCGCATTTTGTTTTTCAGAGCGTTATCTCTATTTTTTTACGTTGCTCCGGACAGAGAGGCCAAGATTTGCGTTACTATTTATATTATTTTCTTCGCAAAAAAGGACCAAGCGTTACGTTAGTGTGCGGAAGGGTTGAACATTTTACAGTACTTGTCATCGTTATCTGAGATGTGACATATTTGCAGTGCCCAAGCATTCACCAGCCATATCTGGCGCCGCCACGTACAGAGTGTTCGAGTAGCCTCATTGTAACTGCCGTTTCACTGGGTATATCAATTACTCTCGTGGTCTGAGTGGTTGCCTTGAACTTGCCACAGCAGTCCAGAGCTCGCACGATGGGTTTCGCTGATCGCAGGTATCGGTCTTAACAGCCACAGCACGCGAAGTTGTAAGGGCCCGTGCAAAAGGTCTTTACGAAGAGCAGCCGCAGGTGTTCGCATCTCAGCCGCCGTGCTTCGTTCGCTCGAGTCAAATGACGCTTCGTGGCTGCTCGCCGCATCCCACTCCGTCACGAAAAGAGTAGGCTCTCTTGTGAGACCTCGCACACGCTTGCGCAGGAAAGAGCGGCCTTTTTAAGACCCGTCCTCCTCTTAAGCCATACCCTCCACGCCTGAAACGTAGCCTTACGCCCTCAGACACCGCCAGCACATTGGCATGACGATACTGATCACACATTTCGAGGGCCCGGATCACACCTTCCCGTGGCGCTGCCACGTACCCAGCGCAGCTGCGCACGTGGGGTCCAGTGAAATTGGGCCGTGTGCTGAGGCAGAAGCACGGCAACAGCGTCAAAGAGGGCCCCGCCCCGCCAACGGCAGCGTACGCCATGGCCTTTGGCGTTCTGAAGCTGATAGCCGCCTTTGCTGCGTTGGCCTTGGTCCTCCGTCGTATCCTGCGAAACTTGTGGCTTCGGCAAAAGTACGACCTTCACCGGATCCCGGGCCCCCCGGGGTACCCGCTCCTGGGCAACCTGCCGCAAGTGCTGACGTGGGACAAGCCGCAGATTCACCTGAAGGTGTTGGAGTGGGTCAAGGCGTACGGGAAAGTCATCAAGGTTGGGGCCCCATGGCGTTGTGGGCTGGGGCGCGGCTTGAGCTGGCCGATGGTGTGCCTGGCAGCCCCATTTTGGTAGCTGCTGTGCGCGATTGGGCTGGCGGTGCATGAACCGTGGGGCATGCTTGCGCCTGCGTTCCGTGATTTTCGTGTGTTGTTCCGTGGTGTTCTCGAGGTCTGGCCACAATCACAAAACTCGACGAGTCGTCAGAAGTCCACCGGACTCAAAATCTGTTTCGGAATGCATCCCTGATTATTGTGGGCTGACATGTTGCCCTGGGTTGCTCTGGGTCTTGCTGGGCACCTCTGGACGCCATCCCTATGACCTTTGTCTGTCTCAACAGCACCTGAAACCTGTCCATTCCCTGCAGTGCCTGTTTCTTGGCCTAAACAAGGCCCTTAAGCTGCAAATTGTGGTGACAGTCTTCGACTGCGACGCCAGAGCACACAACACAGCGCGTTGCGCTTTCCTGCCAGCTGGTACAAGGCGTGAATGTCTTGTGTTAGCCCCGGGGGGGGCACCTGGGCACTGAAATGTGATGTGTGAAAAGGAAACGATGAGCTTGACCTGAGTGTATCAGGTAGATCAGGCGAACAGGTGGATTTGGGGCACAGGCCCAGCCCCTGCGCATCACTGGAAGGCGGCCAATGGGAGGAGCACCCTCTATCCGCATCTTGCATGGCATTCGACCTGCATGGACTGTCACAGGCATGACATCCCTGCTGTTCCTGGCTGTTCCCCTTGGACCGATTGATCACCGGCTGTTGTGACAGTGAGTTACTACTGGTGGCTGTGGCTGTGCTCTTTCTTCAGATTAACCTGCCACCAGCTGGCTACACAGTGTACATCACAGACCCGGCCTGCATCCAAGCCAACATAACTGGACATGGCATCCATGGCATGTCCAAGCCGTCACGCTATGGACTTTTCCAGAAGGTCAGTCCGTATTTGCTCATTAGGCAGCTGGGTTTGGTGGCGAATGTGACTGCATCCTAAAAATGAAAGACATCATGTGGATAATGAGGCCTGCCTAGTGCGGAACACAACAGGCAATGTCAGGCATCACCTGTTGTTCAAGGAGTACTGCCGATGCCCCTGCTACTGGGGCGTTTTGCCCAGCTGGGGTGAGTGGAATTTCGCCATGTCCTTTGTCTGGACCTTGGGGCCTTTGGTGCCGAAAACCAGGCACTTGAAAGTCTATGGAGAGTGATGCACACACCATTGTTTGGGAGAGATGCCTTCGCTGTGTAGCCACACCTTTGAATAAATTGGGATGCAAGGTTTCTGGTTCTGCCACAGGGACTGCAAAATCTTGGGAAACGTATAAATCACATGTGGGGGTGTGCAAACGCAAGGGTGGGGTGGGGTGGGGGGTGGGGGGTAGTGAAAAGACGAAAGCGTCGATGTTACTCCAACAACAGCCTGAGCTACTGTTGGACAAATTGTTGCATGTA
>CAJHUC010000921.1:0-45297 GCA_905146915.1 Ostreobium quekettii | reverse complement strand
TGCGTTGAGAGTGACGTGTGGCTGCGAGTGACGTGTGGCTTGCCGTGCGGAGTGCTGAGTGGATCGTGAGTGATCGGAGGCGTCCCCGTGAGGCGCCAGTGCGTGTCAGAGTACTGGGACCGTGGCTACAGGTGACGGTGCTACACCAAAGTACTGGGAGCACCGGGTGCCACCCCAAACTACTGGGGGCACCGAGAGGAGCCTTAACTACAGCCAACGGGGCCTACAGCCTTAAGTACTGGGCATTGCCCTAGTACTTAACGGGGACCTGAGCCTAAAGTACCGCTAGGAGCTAAGTACTGGGATATCTGGCCAGTACTTTAAGTGATCCAGTACATTAACTGGACACTTAAGCGAGGTAATTGGCCAATAATTCCAGGCCAATTAGGCGACCAATTGGGACAATCAAACGCCCAATTGGGGAGGACCTGCCCTACCTCAGGCGACTACTCGACTTCAAGTTCAGTTTACTTCAGGACTACCACAAAGTACTGTCAGTACACCAAGTACTGTCAGTACATAGAGGCAAAGTACTACAGTACATTGACCTTAAGTACTGTAGTATATTAAGGCTGAAAGTGTTTTCTAGACAAAATTTTGTGGTGGTTCATAGGAAGTGACGAAGGGAGAGAGGGAGCGGGTAGTAAGGGTAATACCAAGCAAGGGGAATTGTTGAGAGGATTGAATCCTCTCCCTAAAACTTGCATTACCCTCAGGGAACTTATTTCCCTGTAGTGCAGCAGACCCAACTCCCGCCAGGAGAGCCCTAGGTCTGCGGGGCACCTGGTTGAAGCAACCGGCAGCGGCCTGTTTGCTAGCAGGAGTAAGAGGGTAGATAAGGTGAACTGTGACCTCTTTGGGTGTCCACCTCCGTCAAAGGGCCTGGCTAGCAGTTGGCGATCGGTCTGACTGGTCGGACTCTAGCCCTTTTTCGGGCCTGGTGCTTCGCGATACCTACCGTGTAGGAGGCTGGAGTGCCCAGAGTGTGGCATTCAGAGAATAACAGTAAGCCTTCTAGACGTGCACCCCACCAACGACCATTGTCGTGCTAGAGCCGGTGGGTTGGCGCCAAGAGCTGTGCACATTCGCCCTTCCTCCAGGCAAGGGGGATTGTGGAAGAGTGCTGGAACTGTGAGGAGTCACCAAGCCTTGCTGAAGGGGCGGTGATAGAATCACAGGAAAAGTACTTGGAAGCAAAGTGAACAAGGCGAAGGAGTGGTATTGGGGGGTAGGCGACTACGCCTTGGTATATTTCCAAGGTTGGAGGTCAGAACACCTCAGTACTACGTACAGTTCAGTACCCTCAGTCTCCAACGTCTGAGGAAGAATCCATTAAATTTCAGCGCCTCTCATTAAGGCCTGAATTTAATTGGATTAATCTGCATTGTTGAGAGGAACAGAGAGATCCAAAATAAGGAAAATGGAGGACCTTGACTTCTGGGAATCGGACTGGGAATCAGAGGCAGAGAGTAATATGCCTCTGTACCCTGTGGTTCAACATCTGGAACCTCAGGGAGAATCAAGCATGGGACAACCAGTCCAGGAGGCACCACCAGCATTAGGGGTAATAGGGCCATTGATGCCCTTGAGATTTGGCTATGGAGAGGAATTACCCCATAGGAGGACAACAATGAGTGAGCCAACTGGGGGCGTACTCGATGATGAGCGTACGAGTAGAAAGAACATGGAAAAGAGGCTCCAGGACAGAATAAATGACCTTGAGAGAGTCTTAAAGGCGCAAGCCATAGTCTCTACTCAAACGGTCAAAGATTTGTCAAAACTGTCCAAAGAGGTGTCCTCTACCCAAAAGGACACCAAATTGAGGCCTCAGGAAACAGTGGAGTTTCAGGATAGGCCTCAGAGGACAGTAGGACAGTCCAAAAAGCCTCAGGATATAGAGGTTGAGAAGGGCGCTCATCAGGAACAGAGACCTCGCCCAAGTGCACCTCCAATGCCAGAGAATTGGCACTTTGGGACCCCAGTAAAGGAGTCAAATAAAAATGACATTGGCCAATCACCTTTTCAGGTGCACATTAAGCAGCGTGAACCACCTATGTTCACAGGCGAAAAAGGCCAGGATGTCATGACTTGGTTAAGAACAGTTGACGATTATTTCGCCCTCGTCAACTGTACTGAGAGCCAAAAGGTGGCTTATTTGATCCTCTTATTAGCAGGCAATGCTAGGTGCTGGTGGGATGCAGAATATGTGGCCAGAGGTTATCAAAGGCCAGAAAATGCAGAGGAGTTCAAAATGCTGTTACAGGCCCAATTCGAGTCTCCAGTGAGGGAGACAAGGGCTAGGACAGAATTGCTCCATCTGCATCAGAGGAAAGGGGAGAACGCCTGTACATATATGGCCCGCACAAAATCACTTTTGCATAAAGTGCCGGGCTATGATATGAAGACGGCCCTCCAACAGTGGTTGTTGGGATTGAGGCAGCCATATAGATTGGAAGCGGCTAAGGCGTTCCCTAAGGATCTCTCTGAGGCGGAGCGGATTGTCGCCAGACTGGAAGACGCGATGGAATTTTCCCAAGCTGGGAGAGATGAGAGCGCCAAGGGAAAATCTTCTAGAGGTAGTGGAAATGGCGACCAGAGAAGGACTCAAAATGCAGAATTTCAGAGAAGGGCACAGAAGACGAGATATGTAGCGCCCAGGAGTAGAACTCAGAGGAACCGAGTGCCTCAAGAAACTCGGTATTCTGTCCCTACTAGCGGACCAGGGTCTACGAGCTCCTATACTCGCCCCCCCCAGCCAAACGCGGCGTCAAACTACCCACACCACAAGTCCGTTGGGAGGCCTGGCCAACGTGGGCGAGAAAGTAAGGACTCGCGACGACCAAATCTGGCCACAATGACGGCCAGTGAAGGATTGAGGGTGTTGGCCGATCGAATTGATCGGGAGGCAGCTCGGCATGCTGCTAAGAAAGAGCTGGATGCTTCTCTGTGTCGGCGACAGGGAAACTAGTTGGCCCCGACTCTGGCCAACTGAGGATGCATCCGGGGCTCATCGTCCAGCTGTGCCAGGGTGGCTGGTCAACTCACTATATTAGTGCCGGGCTAAAAAGACGCCAAAGAAGGTTGAGGAGGTGGAGGCGTAGGGTAGCTAGGCGTCAACGCCGTCGCCAAGCCCGAGCAGCTGCTAAAGAAGCTTCATTAAGACGCTTGAATGGGGTGCCTAATCAGGCATCTGAGTCTATGTCAGTTATGGCTAAGACCCCCGTCATGCGCACCATTGGGGTGCCTAGTCAGGCATTTGAGTTGAAGTCAGCAATGGCATCGACCCCCATGGTTTTGCATCAGGAGGAAGAAGCTTCGGCTGACCCTAATGCTGCAGGTGTGGATCACCTGAGGGCAGCCCAACTTGACCACTTGCTACTGGTCATCAAAGCCGTGGTCAATGGAACCGTGGTGAACGCTTTGGTGGATTCGGGTGCGACCAGGAGTTTCATCAGTGATCAGATGAAAACTCGACCACCATTAGTGTTCGTGGGTGCTTACTCTTCTCTGGAGTTAGCCAATGGAGAATCTGTTATCTCCACTGGCATAGCACCTAATGTGCTGATTAGTATCGGAGGGACACAGAGCCGGATATCATTGACAGCGGTTCCCATGATGGAGGGTGTCCAAATTATACTTGGACGTGATTGGTTGGACATGGTGAACCCTCTCATTGATTGGAAGACAAACTCACTGGTGCTAAGATGTGGCAATAAGCTGGAGGTTATCACCGGTGTATCTCCCAATACGGCTCAGTGTAAGATACGGGATAGAGGACTCTCCGGACTTCAGCAGACCTTCAATTTCCTGAAGGAAAAGTCATCTGACTCCCCAGGTGGTCACCAGTGGGGAAGACAACTTGCTAAACTGTGCTACCCTCACTTTTGGGAGCCAGTCATCTCGATGAATGAGTGGGCACGCATGGAGAACCACGCTGAAGGTTCTTCATCTATCTCGAGAGCAAGGGATCACCCCCAGGGGGAGGTACAACAAGATGAAAACTTTTCCGCATCAGTGGAGGATGAGGAGTCTCAGAAGAGGCAAAAGGGCACATGCAGACGGCGAGTCAAAGTGGCTGGCCGCTGTGCAACGCAACCAGTTAGAGAAAAACTGGATTTCATGTCGATGCGTAGCACAGTTAAATGGGCCAACAAGACGAACAAGCCAATGTTTCTCTGCGTGTTAAGGGCCAAGGAGCTGCCAGCTGCAAAGCTTGGAAATAGTGGAATAAAGGCCATCGCAGTTAAGGGGCGAACTCATGGGGAGAAAAAGAAAATCTTGATGGAAAAAGGACCGGTTAAAGAGGAGCTGAGTAAAGAAGAATTGATTAGGAAAAAGGTAATGGAGGCCGATGGAGATATTCGGAAAGACTTAAAGGATCTACTGGAGGAATTTCAAGATGTTTTTCCGGATAAGTTGCCTTATGGACCACCTCCAAAGAGAGTAATCGATCATGAAATTGATACGATGCCGGGAGTGACGCCCCCACACAGAAGCTCATATAGGCTAAGTGTGGCGGAATTAGACGAATTGAAGCGTCAAATCGATACTCTCTTGGAGCAGGGATGGATTCGGCCTAGTTCAAGCCCTTATGGAGCGCCGGTGTTGTTTATTCCCAAGAAGGATGGGAAATGGCGCCTCTGTATTGACTATAGGGCTTTGAATAAAATCACCGTGAAAAACCGGTACCCTCTCCCCAAGGTGGAGGAGCTAATGGACCGTCTACATGGAGCTAGGTACTTTACCAAGCTGGATATGTCTTCAGGATATCACCAAATCAGGGTGAAGGAGGCGGATATCCACAAGACAGCTTTCGTGTCAAGATACGGTCTATTTGAATACACAGTCATGCCTTTTGGACTGTGTAATGCCCCTACGACGTTTCAGAGGATTATGAATCATCTGCTACGGGATGGCCTAGATAAATTTGTGCTCGTTTTCCTTGACGACATCTTGATTTATAGTCGAACCAAGGAAGAGCACTTGCAACATATAAGGGCAGTATTGAAGAAGCTCCAAGATGAGAAATTCTACGGGAGGTTGAAGAAGTGTGACTTTTTCAAGACGGAAGTAGAATACCTTGGTTTTGACGTGGGTGCCTATGGCTTGAAACCCTCATTGTCGAAAATCAAGGCAGTCTTGGAGTGGCCTACGCCCGAGAGCGTCACCGATGTGAGGTCGTTTCTAGGGCTTGCAAATTTTTATCGGAAATTTATTCGATGGTTCAGCGAAATTGCAGCCCCATTGACCAACCTCACAAAGAAGGACAAGCAGTTTATCTGGACTGATCAAGAGGAGGATGCCTTTAATGCGTTGAAAAAGGCATTAGTGACTGCTCCAGTATTGAAGCTTCCGGATTTTGAGAGGGAATTCACTGTCACCACTGATGCATCGGAGGTGTCAGTGGGCGCCATTCTTCAACAAGACTTTGGAGAAGGATTGCAGCCAATTTGCTATGAAAGCAAAAAGTTGAATCCGGCTGAATCCAGATATGGCGCCTATGAGAAGGAGCTTCTGGGTATTGTTTGGGCAGTTGGGAAATGGCGCCATTATCTGTCAGGACGCCATTTCACGGTCCAGACGGATCATGATTCACTGAAGCATTTACCTAATCAGCCAGCTGCAAATAGGCGGATGTGGAAGTGGGTCCAAGTACTGCAGAGCTATGATTGTGACCTGGTTCACATTCCAGGAAAACACAATCCTGCAGACTTCCTCTCGCGTCGTAGCATTCAGGATGTTAGGAGGATGATCAAGGTACGAGCAGAGGAAGAAGCATTGATCCAAAGACTACAATTGGGGGAAGATAAATCGGACGACGCTATTCAAGAACGTCTGGATAAAATATTTGGAAAATCCAGACCTGAGATGGTCGAGGTGGACGACCAAGGCAAACCTGATGTGAAAAAGGCATTAATGGTTGCCAGAACTCGAGTGACGTTATCAGGAGAGTTGAAGGAGAAATTGAGGTCAAGCCTGGAGACAGACAAGCATTGGACAGAGATTTGGAAAGAGGTGGAGCATACCAATGCTATAGTGGATGCTGGAGGTCGTACTTACCGGAAGAATGGTGGATTATTGGAGATCAAAGATACATCGAAAGAGGGAGGAACACGCTGGAGAATTGTGGTGCCTAATGTGCCAGAGCTAAAACAACAATTAATGAGGGAATTTCATGATGTCCCTTATGCTGGGCACCTAGGCTACCACAAGACGCTGAAAAATCTCCAAAGGACTTTCTACTGGCATAATCTTACACTGGAAGTAAGGGAGTTTGTCCTAAGCTGTCCAGTATGCCAGCAAGAAAAGCCAGAGCACCGTGTTCCTGCTGGACTATTGCAGCCCTTGAAGTTACCAGAACAAAAGTGGGCCGATGTGAGCATGGATTTTATCATGGGTCTTCCTAGGAGCAAGTCAGGAAATGATGGAATCCTGACTGTAGTAGACCGTGCGACAAAAATGGTGCATTTAGTACCAGTTCGGCAAACAATCACTGCTGCCGAAACCGCACGTCTCTACTGGGATAAAGTGGGCAGATTGCATGGAATCCCACGCTCCATAGTGAGTGACAGAGACCCAAGATTTACATCCAAATTCTGGCAGGAGTTCTGGAAAATTTTGGGCAGCAAATTGAGGATGTCCAGTGCTTACCACCCTCAGACAGATGGACAATCAGAGGCGATGAATAGGGTGGTAGAGATGGTACTTTGATGTACATTGACCACTATTCAGAAGCCGGACAAGTGGGAGTCATTATTGCCAACAGTGGAGTTTGTTATCAACAACTCCCCAGCGCAATCAACAGGGTATACGCCATTTTATCTGAATTATGGTTATCATCCCTGTACGCCCATAGATCTCATTCGAGATTACGACTCCACGTTGATGGAAGGAGTCAACGCCTTTGTGGATCGGATGAAGGCAAATTTCTCCAATGCAGTCAATTTTCTGCACAGGGCGCAGGAGAGAATGAAGACTCAATCTGATATGAGGAGAAGGGAGTTAATGTTCAGTGTGGGGGAATAGGTGCTATTGTCTACTGAGCACTTGCAGATTAAAAATGCTCCCATCAGGAAGCTCAAAAGAAGATTCGTGGGGCCATTCTTTGTGGTTCGTCAGGTGGGACCCGTAGCCTACGAATTGGAACTCCCTGATACATGGAAAATTCACAATGTTTTCCACGTAAGTCTGCTTCGTCCTTTCAGGACAAGTAGATGGGAGCACCCCACTATTGAGGATCAGGTTGAGGAAATCGAGCCAGAGGATGACGGTGAATATGATGTGGAGAAATTATTGTGCTGGCATTGGCGGGATCCTCATGCCAAGAGGAAGACCAAAGAATTCTTGGTGCTGTGGAAAAATTGGTCTATCGATGACGCCTCTTGGACCCCAGCAGGGAATTTCACTTCCCAGGAGGAATTGAAGAAGATGATTAAGCGGGATCAACCAGTAGAGGATAATTGATATTGAACTGGTTGAGTTCTACGTTTCGAGGGCAAAACTACCCCCAGGGGGAGGTACTGTTAAGGAAATTTGAGGGGGTAATCATTTCCCGCTCAATTCCCATCATTAAGGGAAGCGAAAAAGGCAATTATTGAGGTCACTAGCAAAACTGGAACGTTTGGGCACTTGGGCCCCAAGGTTTCCAAGGGAAAGTCCCAAGTTCTGGACTTCCCCCTTTAATTGGACACCTTTGTCCCCTTATAGTACTGTGGGGGAACTTTTTATTATGTTATTGGACTTAGTGGGGATGGTCCCCCTTGGCTCCGGTACGAAGGGGAGCACCTGGGGCTGAGTCATGCCCCGTTTGGGTTGCGTGGCCTCCAGGAAGTTTCTGGACGCTTGACGCAGTATAAAAAGGGCAGCTGTTTGCCCTTTTGTAACATTCGTTTCTTTCGGTGATTGATTGTCAGTCGTGCCCACGCGAAGCGTACCCCGCGGTACGCCAGCCTCGCTGCATCCGCCCCCGTACAGCCGCCTCCGCGCCCGCCGCGGGCCGCGTCCCTTGGGCCCACCGCGCGGACCGTACCAGCGCGCGTCCCGACCGAGCACCACCCGGGGCCCGAGGATTCCGGGCCGGGTGAGAGGGGGATCAACGCCGCCGCGTCTCCCCACCGGACGCCGCGAGAGGCCGAGGACCGGCGGCACCGGGCCGCCGAGATTCCGGCGCATTGCGCGCCGTTGCAGATGGCGGCCCGGCTGTGCTTGCTAGTGGACTCACATGTCGTCTCTTTTGTATATGCAGCGTAACGACGGGCTCTGATTAGTTTCGCGTGCCACTCCACCAGCTGCAACGGATTTGTTCGGCCCGGGCCTTGCTAATCAATCCGGAGTATATCCTATCCAAGTGCAACATGATCCCCAATCAATTGTCGAGGGTCCATGGGTTGGAGGACTACCAACTCCATCCTTCCCTCTTTTAAGCAATTGCATGGCGTTTTGGAGCCTGGACAATCAACCGTTTTGCTTCCCTACAGAAATCTCTCTGCCCCGCCTTCAAATCTAGGCATCATGAGCCCCACGCCTCAGGGTTAGATGCTTTCCTATAGGACTTGAGGGGCGAGGGCAATTGGGCCAACCCACTCTGGTTGCTGCTACTGCATATTGCAGCATTCTTGATGGTGCACTGGGAGGTGGAAGTGGTGGTATTGGCTCCATACTCAGTCCGGCCATTCTGGCCATCCACCATGTGGTTTACCCAACTCCGTCGGATCACCTCGAGGGAGATGTTGATTCTTCGCCAGCCAGGAATGTTCATGCCGGGGCACCCGTCATTTGCAGACATCCTTCCTCCCCCTCAGTGGAGCTTGAAGGCGTTCCACATTCAGCCGCAGGTTCAAAGCATGAATCGGGGGCGGTGACACCACCTTCCCCCACTGGATCTCCGGCTGTGGACCAACTACCGGTGGAGGTCATCCGTACCGACCACCCCCTTTTTGGCGTCGACGTGGATGGGCTTTCTTTTTCTGATCGGTCATGGACGCAAATTGAATTCCTTTCATTCTGCACGGAGTCTACGCAACACTCGATGCATACCAAGTTCTCCAAGTTTGCTACCTTTTGCGAGTTGAACGACCTAGTGGTGCTTCCCGCTTGCCCTTCTTCAATCTACCGGTATATCTGCTTCTTGTAGGAGGCGGGACACATGGGAATCCGTAGCCTATCCCATTATTTGGCCGCGATCTCAATGGTGCACTAGTCGATGGGCCACCTCGAGTTTTCTTCATTCGATTGCGTCACCCAGAGGCTCACCAAGGTGTGGCGGAGGCAAGAGCCAGAACCGGCCCATTCCCATCGCCCGGTCCCTACGGAGGTGATGCGCAATATTTTGGACCTTGGCTTGTCTACGGGGGATCTGTGTCTGCCGCGCACTGCCTACTCCATGACCCTCGAGTTCATTTTCTTCAACAGGGTGTAGAGCGGTCATCTAATTCTGTTGGAGGAATTGTGCCTTGAGAATGGGCTCCTCGTGTTTAAGTAAAGCTGGACTAAATTGACCGCCATCAGTAACCCGTGCGTGCACTGCCACTCCTGACCATCGTGCAGTGTGCCGGCAGTAGTGGATCTCTTCCTACGTTGGTCGGCTGCCCAAAACAAAGTGTGGGCGGATGCCAGAGGCTCACCTCTTTATCTCTATACCTTACCGAGTGAGCACGATCCTTCCTCGCTGACTGTCTCCGGCTTGTTCCCCTCCCTCCCGTGCACCCTCTTCTCGTTGCCGCTAGACACCTTGGACCACCATGGCCTCCGCGTGGGCGGCGCTACAGCCTGCTACTCCCTAGAGGTGCTAGAGGGGCGAATATGCGCGTGGGGGAGTGGCGCAACAATGTCATGTGGGAGTACATTGATGTGTACCGGTTCCCAACCGAGTGGGACTACCGGCTGTCTGGTTGAATGACTATGACTGCACGTGACCTACACGCACAGTATGGGCACATTTTCTGCCCCGGAGGGGCGTCATCAGCCCGAGTGTGATCAAGACATGACCACGCCTTCACTCTAGAGGAGTTGCACCGTGCTCCAATGTGAAATGGGCACATTTCAAGTGGGCCGCCTGTTGGGTCTTGTATTAGTGAGGTGATGGACACCAATACTTTGTGAGTGTAATGTCTTGTTGTGTGGGAAACACAGAGGGGGGGTGAAGGAGACCGCTAAGGCAGATCTCTTTTTGCCATTTGGATGAGTCTTTTCTCTGAATAAATGCCCATTTTGCCAAGGTTTGCCCCACGTCTTAAACAGGCGGACATGCACTGTGCATATCCACGTGTCGTAGTTCCCAATGTTCATGTATTCAAACTTACTTCATGTGGCGCATATGCAGCAACAGGAATTTCCTGTACGGCATGGCAACCGGCACGAAGCTACCACAGCCAAGGTGCACTTTCCAGCAATGGAAATAACTTCAATGGGATATGCCTATCCCCATATAATATTTCCACAAAATGCGTGTTTGCCACTTGTAATGTGCAAGCAAATCACAGAAGTTGGGCAGGCCGCTACAAGGCAGATAGAGCTTAACGTGTTCAATCATGGGTCATGAGTCATGACCATGTTTACTTTTGGAAGCTGATTGCAGAAGGGAACTGCCAATTCCCCTGCCAGACATTGTTCGAACTGGGAACAGCTCCAGCGCTTTTGGCTGGAAAAGCATCCTGATCAGAATCCCTTCGAGCTCGTCGAGATGACATTTTTCAAATCAATTGGGAGTTCCATTCTCAATCCAAAGTGTACGAAACTGACAAGAGTTGTGGCACCTCGGTTCCCTCCACTGTCCAATTCTTTCCAAGAGCAGCACCATGTACGGGAACGCTGGGTCTGTGGCAACTGCTTCTCGTCACAAGGCAGCATTTCCCCTTACTGTTGGGTTTTAAGTCCTTCCGCATAGTAACGTAACGGTTGGCGCTTTTTTGAGGAGGAAATAATAAAATAAATAACATTCTTTCCATAAAATTTGTGCAGAGCTACGTAAAAAAAATAACGCTCTGAAAACAAATGCGGAGAGAAAAGTGCAACGGTTAAAATTTTTCATACAGAAGGGTAGAATGTACTACAGCAGCATCAAGTGCGCCAAATTCGACATAGTGACTCCCCTATCGCACAAACGCTGCCTACAAGGCAAACGAAGAGCACTTTTGCCCAAGCATAGTTCGCTACAATGCCTAATGCAAACAATGTAAGAGGCAGTTTTCAACAACATTGGGCATAACTTCTCACTTTGCGCTACTGCACAGCTACTGGTAGTAACCGCAGCACAGCGGCAGATCGGAAACCTCATGCCCGAGGGACCCAGGGGCAGGGTGACATTTCTGCTCCAAGACAAGCGAAAGTGGGACACAGGCAGGAGGCAAAAGCCATGGGGCCAGTCGAATTAGGGGCTGTACTGTTTCCAGACGTGCATCACTCTTGCATCAGGTGGAGCAACGTTTGCTGTGGTGGACATGGACACATCTTGGTATTAACTTTCTCTTCTGTGCTTGTTGGTACTAAACTTCCTCTTTCTTCTTCATGATGTGGACGGGTGGCAAACGAGCAAGGTGAACGATTGCTGCACACTATAGACACATGCATGCCTGTCATCGCCCACAAGGTGTGAAGCCTGCACTTTGACATTTTAAAGCCAAAATCTGAGCACAAGACTTGAAAACAATAATCCTTGTATTCGTTCTGCCCAAAAGGGCGCTCACTTTGGACACTAGTCCCAGCCACAACCAAGAAATGCAACTGGTATAGAAGAATGTGCAAAGGAAGGATGGGTGCAATGTCACCTTCTGAGATGCCATTCCACACATATCCCATGCATAACGTGCTTGTACCCACTGCTCATGTACCCACATACAGAAAGTGGGTGCCGATGCTGCAGCGAAGGAAGTGCATGCCGCAGACGGTACCGTTCGCCTTGAGCCGAAAGCGTACACACTTCTTTTCAGCCAGTTCGTCCTCCCTCATCAAGCCTCTATCAATCTGACAAATCGATGCCATGACCTTATTTGGCGGTGGTGCAATGCGCTGTCTATGAGCCCAAACGTTTCATATTTTCTGCATTCATGCTGGTGCATGTTGTGTCATCATGCCGGGCGATACTCCCAGAAACAGGCAAAGCGTTGCCCAGAGTGCCATTGTGCATCCTAACTCGTCAGCGATGCAATATTCAAAAAGCTACAGACTGCCGCCCTTCAGCGTGTCAGGGGAAGCTGTGCAGCATGTACTACCTTGACGATGCGGGTGGACAAGCTGACAACATATATCAGGTGGCCATGAAGAATTTAGTGATTCGGCTTGAGCCTGGGGCTGCCTTCCCGTGCTGCCCCGATTTTGCACTGGACGGCCTTTTCTTCTTGTTCAAACCACCCAGCCCTGCCCCCTCTCCACCATCTTCAGTGTCCTGCCCGCTCTCCTTGTGTCTCTTTGCAAGGGCTTCTTCTCTGGACCTCTTCAAGCAGGCCTTCGTCCAGCCTAGTGGTCAACAACAGCTGTCACCCGCTGCTTTCAACTGGGGCCCACTGCAGCACTGCACAGGCGTGCAGTGTAGCCAGCGCTGTGCACCCTAGTGCAAGGCAGCGGACATTGCGATGCAGCGCAATGCAGCACACTGCAGCACAATGCAGCGCAATGCAGTATGCAGAGCAGCTCAGCTTTTGCTGTGGAATGAAGCACAAGAATCTGGATGGATTGATGATCTAAAGTGCAGCAAAATGTATTAATTGCATAATGCTGTAGCATGAAAACGACACTGTGCAATAGGCTGCTGAACGGAGCTATGAGTTGAACCAGAGCAGAATACAATGATAAGTATGATTTATCTGAGTGAAACAATGTGCACGACGAACGGCAACATATATTGCACTGGGCTGATGCATGCACCAGTGGAATTCGTTACACTTGCAAAGTCAACCTGTACTGCAGCCTGTTAGATTTGCATAGCAAGCCTACAACTACCAAGGCAGCAATTTCAAAACCATCACCCTGTGGACTTAATCGTTATCATCGGTGCTGCCATGTCCTTTAAAAAATCAGCACAGCATTCTGCTGTTGAAAACATTGTGAACGTCCACCGATTGGGTCAATTCGACCACAAGAAGTTGCCATGCAGCAGCCCCAGCCAGCGTACCAATGCACCCGATGTTCTTGAGTCGCTGCTCCCGGCGAATGGCAGTCTCTGCACATTGGGACAGGTGGTGTTAATTCCCGCAATGGCCAGCGCCAATGCCCATTCTCTGTGACTAGGGCAGCAAGGCCGATATTATGCAAGAGATCGCCTCCCTCAAATCTTCTTTCTGACAAGGTATGGGAGCAGGCAGTGCTTGGCAGACACCCAGCCCTGTGATGATGTTAATTACTTGAGGCCTCAGTAATGTGCCCACTGATCTTTTTCTCCAAATTTCAATCCTCTATGCGATGGGCTCCCTGGAAAAAAAGAGGGTCTTGCTGCCTGCTCACCTAATTGCTCAAGCTTGATCGTCTTTCTTTGTGCTGGCAATGCCTGTAGTGCTTGCTGCACAAGCAGGTTGATGAACAACTCCTGCCATTCCGCAGAAATATTTTATTCTTCTGTGTACATCCCTTCTATCAGCAAAGCGAAAACGTGACAACACAGCTGCAAACACATCAGTGACAAAACATAAATGAACAAAAAAGCAAGTGGACTAGGGAGGCAAGCACAAAGAATCGAACAAACAGACTCAAATGCATACAGAGAACAGCTAAACAAAAGTGTCAAAACCTGTGTTGCCTTGAGGGCAGATGGGCGCAGTTTGGCAAACATGCAAGAAATGCAACCACAACAGATAGTGTGCTTTGCATCGTTGGGTTCATCTCAGGTGAGCCCCACCGTTGCCCGTGTGGTCACAATCACAGCGTCTTTTGTTGTGCGTTTCACATCGTCATTGACCCTGATTGAGAAAACAGGCAACAAGGGGAGTGAGAAGATATCCATCAGAGGTGAACAAATATACAACTCACAAGTACAGCTCCCCAGCTGTTCAACTTCCATGCAATACACTGCCCTGGCTCACATCATGATCGCCTTGACCACATGCATCGGCAGGTGGGTAGCCGCTGCTTCTGTCTGCCCATCTTCATTCCTACAAGCAGCAAGGTCTTTAAGCTAACCACTGCAAAAGCAAGGGCCCCATACAATCCACCTGTGTCACAATTGCTATACAGTAAACTGTGGCACTGACATTCATCATATTGTGGCCCGTAATTTAACCACTGGCGACACAAGGAACGTTGATGTGCGACTGTGCTGCTCCATTCAACTAACTCATGACCCATGTCTTGGCTTGCAGCCAAATCTCGGCATTCTCCTTTGAAATCTTCTTTACTTGTCATGGTCTGGCAATTTCATAACATGTTTTCTTTCTTCTTCAAGAATCTGTGTAGCCATTAGAGACCATTGCATAAAACATCAGTCAAAGTACAACACACCACAACACCTGCACCAACAAGGGGATGATGAGCGAGTCCAGCAGTTTCTGCCTTGTGAGCATGTTGGCACAGTGATGCACTGTCAAATGGATGTACTGACCGAAGTTCTCTCCATTACAACTTCTATGGGGTACTGCAGTGCCAGATGCTGTTCTTGGTTGTGTGTGAGGTGTCTGTTTCAAAGGTCCATAGTCAAAGTAGCCTTTGCTGTCGATCTGTTAATGTCCAGTGTTCACTACATGATAAATGTACACATCGATCAAGTCAGGGTCCACAGGGGTGAGAGCGACCATGATGAAATCAAGAGTCTCTCATGGCCAACTTAGAAATGTGTTCATGCAGGTTGGGACATAAAACACTGTTTTCACTGAGAATGTTCATTGCAAACAAAAAAAGAAACTATAGATGCTGCACACAGTTCACAAAGAAAACTAAATTCCACCATTTGTTATGCAGAGCAAACTTCTGCAAGTAGTGCTTTACAGTGAGCAGGAGTTGGATGGCTGGATATGACTTTCTATCTTTATGAAACGTTTTGAGGGTCCAGGTGGGCTTTCAACAAGCACAGTGAAATCCTTGTGAACAGCACGCAACTGACACTGTTCATCTGTGCTCAGTACAGACACATATCATGCCCAGTGTGCTGTGTTCCATTGTGGCAGTTGCAATCATTCTGTCTGTGCTATTCCCAAAACTACATCGCCACCTAATCTTCAAGTTCCATCCTGGTTTGAGGTGAAGAGCTGGGGATATTGGCCACTGCACAGAACAATGCAAGGACAGCAATGCCTTAGAAATATTGAATCCTGATGACAGCAATTGATCGGATTGCCAGCAGGCAACAGACGCACCTAGTTGTGGCTGCATCCTTGTCGATGAAGGCCACCGCACACACAGACACAACAAGAGTGAACAATCTTGCTTAGTTCGGTAATGAATGAATAGAACACAGCAATGTGAACAACGGTACATGGGTCATGTTATGTGTCTCTGCTGAGTTCAGATCAGCAGACTGCGTCAGCTGTTACATCGGTCTGCAAAGACCATAGTCCTGTGCGCACACGTTCCTCTGTGAATCATTAATGAATGCATTTTTCACAGCTTTGCAAGTCAGTGCACTGTGCATCCACAGTTGACTTCATGCTCTGTTCCCCCCCCCCCCCTCCCAAAATCTGTGAATCCCTTGTCTCGTTCCTGCTCTTCGCAGCTCTCTTTGTGACGTGGAGATGCATGGCTTTATCTGCAGAGATGAAGTACTGTGGGTGACAGGATGGGAGATCGACCACAGGGTTTTCGTCCATAATCCCAAAAAAGGAGCTGTTTCTTAACAGGGTTGGGGGCAGCCACCTTTAGAGAGACAAGAACATGCACATTTAGGCTGTGAGTGCCACCCTCCTGAGAAAGATTCTCAAGACTCGTTTGCTTCCTGTGAAAACAACAAAAATGCAAGTTTCTGGGCACCATGCCCATGGCATGACAGGCTTGCATATGCCAAACAAATCCCTGGACTGGCATAAACTGATCATCTGTAAACATGTTGTTCAACAGCGATACATTCAGTGTGGCTCGTTTGTTCTGCATCATCCCGGGATCCCATTCATTCTTGGGCTCAGACTGTACATTTTCATGCATTCAATTTTATGGCATGCTCAGAATGCATGAATCCATTCTGAGTGCAATTGGGACAACTTAGCAACCACCATAAAGAACAACATGAATGTGTGTAGTCTTGAGCGCTACTTTGGGGATTGATGGTGGCAAGAAGCAAACACGTCACTCAGCTGCTCCTGCCTCCCTGTTGTTATACATCCGGAATGGCAATGTGTGTTTTCACCCAGCCTATGAGCACTTCTGCTTTATCTTTCACAGCATGCAATAGAGTCTCACCATCATTGCTAAGGAGGGGGTCGCCATTGGATGACATGTTTCTCTCTTGTTACAATGAGTCTTGGCAATCCCCTCCCAAGCCTTGGGGTGTGCAAGATTCGTCCTGTGTTTGTGAAAGTTGAAGCTGAAGTCGCCAAGACCAAATGGAAGTGCACAACTTTATGACACAGACATTACGGTGAGACGTGTTGTTGATCAGCAGCATAAAGGCTGTTCCAAACGCCAGCACTATGCCACCTGCCCTTGACTGGCAACCGAAAGCCTTGAGGTTCGAGCTGGATGCTGAAGCAAGCCCCGTTTGACATCACCAGTGGCACACAGCTCACTATGATTATTACGCCGTCCTGGGCCTGGGCTGAACATTTATCGTTGGTTATGCACATCAGGAAGAAGCAGAGAGTCTCAACATGGACTCTGTGTTCTGTGACACAGTTTGCAACCACGCGCTTGTTCACATTCTCTTCCAAAGGAGGAAAGAGAGGAGTAAGGAAAACAACTCCCTCTGGCACGTTATTACAGTCTCCCAACAAAGCCCAATAATTGGAAGGCCAGCGAATTGCCGTGTTCTGACAACAATGGCCAATAAGCATTTGTACAGCCCCTACAGTTTTGATGATACATTGCGTTCTTTACAACCCAATACAGTCAGGACTGAATGTGTCCCCACAAGAAACGTGGGAAGCAGCACACTGGCCATGCCACATGTCCCTCAACTCAGACGATCAGACAAGATAAGTTGTGACCGATCTGGGTGGATCTTACAATGCTTGCTAGGAACGACTATGCCCCAAAACACTCCTGGGAGAAATGGAGATCGCTTTTTGAACCGAAACGACACCTTTGACACTGTGGGCCAGTCTCTTGACCAACGAATTTTGTGAATCTCTGCACAAAGGAGGCACCCAAAATTCCTCATTCCTGTGAGCTTTCCATGCATTTCAATCAGGCAAAAGGGAGGGTTCTGATGCAGTGTTGAATCTTTCGTGGTTGTGATGTGCGAGGGGGTGCATAATTGACCATAAACCCACCAGCAACCTGCCCACCCACCATTGAATCTACGCTTTTGGCTATTGATGCTGCTCTGCTTTGCCAACCCCCTTCCACCTGGAGACTGTAATTCCATCGTCCTCTAGCATGGAAATCAGTTCCACCAAAACTGTTGCAAGAAGGTGATGCACAATGCAAGACACGCTCCCTTTCTTCGTTTCGTTGTTTCTGTGTGATGAGAAAGAAGGCCGCTGCTCCTTCCTCCCAAGGCATGTTTAGCACCGTTCTCCTGCCCACACCCCTCCTTGCCCGTCACTCATCATCGTCCTGAAGCTGGAAGTGTGGTGCTTTGGCACAGATTGGCAAATCAAAGCAAACAGGTTACCCTAGTCACCCTTCCATGACTTTCAGGCCTACCCACAGCCGCTCGACCAACAGATCACCACCTATCATCGCCTGCCCTTCCCCCTCCCCCAATCGACTTGGTTGCTACGGTTGTGGAAAGACGGGCTGAAGCATTGCCCTTGCACCCATCAGGCGCTCTTACGCTCACTTATCGAGCAGGCAAAATTGGAAACAGATTGCATGCACGACTGGCAACACTCGGGGACGGGTGCACAGCCGCTGGACCAGTCTGAGATCTACTTGCAGGCTAAGGAGGCAGTAACGCTTTAAGGCGCTGGCCGCGAGCTTTCGCGAGGTAGACCGCTCGAATGACTGGCTCTGGTTCATGATCTGGTTCACAAAGTCGTGCCAATTGACCAATGGCGCGAAATTTCCCTGCAAGTCGATGAGCGGCGCGGAAACATACCTCAGGCCGGTTCTCCCGAAGGTCTTCGCATTCCTGCCTCGCCTCCTCGCCGCACTTCGCGCGCTCCTCCTTCAGCAGAGAGACGGGCCCTTCAGCCGGCCGTGCATTTTCTCCCCGCCAACCCATCAACAACAGCAACAGCGAGCATGCCCACACACCTCCGCTTGGTTCCGATTCATCTCCTCGAATTCCTTCTTGGCGAACTCGCCGTACTTGGCCCGCTCCTCCTCCGACAGCGCCTTCCAGGCCGCCCCCAGCGCCTTGGCCACCTCCCCCATCGCCACGCTGCCGTCGGGCCCATTTGCCGCCCTCAGCTCCTCCGCGACCGCGGCCCTGTGCTCCCGGACGAAATAGAAGTACCCTGAAAGGGGGCGGCTGGCCTTGGGCATCCCGACCCCACAGATTGGAACCCAGGCCTTCTCTAACCGTTAAATTCCCCAGCTTCTTGCTGAATGTTGGATTCCCCCGCCTTTTTGCAGGGTTCGGATTTCCGGCCTTTTCGACCTGATCGATTCCCCTGGCTTCTTTGGTTTCTGCTGGAGGGCAGCCAGGGCACAGCGGGGAAGGGGAGCCCGCCGCCTTTTCGGTTCGCCTGTCGCGGACCGGCCGGATTGGGCCGGAGATGGCTGCAAACGTCGACAGGCGTGGGGCAGAGGGAGTTTCTGGCAGCTGCTGGGCTCTGCTGGCAGATTGGGGTCCAGCCTGTTTGGCAACCGTATCGTAGGCTACGATTCGTGGCTGTATCGCGCAATGCTGTGCAGTTCCGCCACAAAACCAACTTTGAACTTGTTGGAGGCCCAAGACGGCGGCAAGGGGCCTTCTGGTGATACCATCGGCTGGCGTCCTGGACACAGCTGTGGGCAGATCCCAGCCGAACTACCCTTGCAGGAAACACCTGGCGAACTTGCATTGGACTCATCAAAGTGGCCACACAACTGTGCATTACTTGGGGCGGAGAGAGCATCCATTCGCAGACAGGGAACACCGCCCGCGTAACACGTAGGGGCATTCTGCCTCCTTTTTCGCGTGAACACGTCGGAACTGGCTCTCTTCCAAATCATGGGCCGACATGGTTTCAGCAACGAATGCTAGTGAGAGAAAGCAGCACGTGCCTTGATTCTGTTGCACATTCACAAACGCCACAGACCGATCTCATCTCTGCCACATAAATCTGCAAGAAAGCAAGCCATTAGCGTCACAGCATGTCTGCAGCCAAGCAGTTCCATCTCGTCAACGACGACAAACGCCACAGTCGTCGTCACTATCTACGCCACGACGGCGCCCAGCACGTGTCAGTCCTCCAATAACATTCGAGAACAACAAACAGTCCGGCATCAGCAAGACGACCTGGCAAAGTCCAACAAAAAAAGGGGCTGCAAGCGATGCTCATTACTTCTGCTTCGTATGCAGCACCATTCCGATAATTCTGGTACAACCCCTAGCACTCACTAGTGCTCTGCTCTACTAATGTTTCTACAAATGGCAATGCCTGTTCTGCCCTTGTGAAAGCGCCCCGCAGGGCATCACGGCCAGGACCCGCCCGCCATCACTTTCTCCACGTCCTCCACAGTCCGCGGCACGTTCGTCATGCAGTCGATTCCGTCTGACGTCACGATGACGTTGTCCTCTATCCGCACTCCGCCAAAGCCCTGTGCAAGCACAAGCCTGGGCGTCCATCAACGACGCAAGAAATTGCACGAAAATGGGCTCCCGGAAACAAGTTGTTCAATTATTCACGTTGTCCATGTCACTGCGGAAAGGAGTTTTGTCCTAGCGGATGGCACCCACTGGTTGCCCTTGGAAGGGCCCGTGATTGATTCAACCACAATGCTCGCATAAAAGAACAAGGCGATTCAACACAAAATCATTCGCTGCGTAATTTCGTGCTTAATTCCTGGACATTGCGCATTACTGATGCATAACCAATATTGCATTGGCCATTCAAGTGGTACAAAATGGAAGAGAATTGGCACTCTTTATCACGTTTTCGGTGCCATGTTCCACCCTTGCCATTAAAGTCCTGAATATGGCTGACAAACGTGACACTATCAGCACAGTCAATAACACACATTGTACAAAAAACAGGCAAAACGAAAGGCCAAATCAGTTATGGACGAACCCTGACAATGGGGGTACGATTCAGGACCGGATGGATCTTCCCAGAGCAACGGTTGCACGCTAAACATGAATAGAACGGCTGGTGAACGAAACGGCCCGCGTGCTAGAGCATTGTATGTGCAGCGGGTGGCGCAATTGAACGCTGGAGGGCCAGCGAACGTGGCTCTCCAACGACGCTGCATTGGATTCAAACATCACAATCAGGTCCGATTACAAGGACGGTCAGTCATTTTTGACGTTCACGTGCGTTGCCGACCATTGACAAACATTTTCCAGCATCGACGGGAGTTCCTTCAAGGAAATATGGGTGTCATGGTCGAAGCACGAACCCAAACTGTTCGGACCTGCAGGCGGGCCCCAAATTGGACATGAAGCACGGAGGTTGCTTGCAGATGGAGCACTTGCACAGGTTGGAGACAAGACAAGCCACAATGTGGTAACTTTGTGTAATCTAATTAGCAACAATACACACAACCATGCTGCAGTTCCTTGAGGGAAACGTTGGCCCAGTGGTGGGCGTTGATACGTGGAAATGGACATTGCTGGTTATGCCTGTGTGGGATTTGTTGCTGCTTGTTACACTGATGCCATCCATCCCACTTTCGATCTCATGCCTGTAGGCGGTTGCCCTTTTCAGCGCTGCCAGGTGGGGCAGTGTGCACTGCATGCTTGAGCAGGATGGAGGCGATCCAATGTATGATCCGCTTACGGGCTCCTCCAATATATCATGACACACAAAAACACCCACACCCACACCCATTCTTGAGCGACAGGGTGTCCTTCACTGTTTGGGACTCAATACTGCAAACGAGCATCTCAACGCAGACGCCTGTGCCATTTTGCCCAATGTACACGTCAATCTTCTCCCGCACGGGGCTAATCTCTTTTCTTTTGGCCTTTCTTTCCCTTGGTTGTAGTGGGACAACGCCATCCCTGTGCAGAGTATGGCATTCGAGGCTGTGGGTTTGGATATTGGCAGGTACACAACACGGGCATGACACTGCTGGTGTCCTTTCAGAGTTTTAAACATATCCCATCAGCCCCCTTGCCGCCCCCTTCTAACACAGATGATGTGGAGCATCATGATATGTGAGCATGTGCCCCCTCACAAGAACGCAAGGAAATGCACAGCCCACGTGGAAATATAACCAAAGCAACATTGTCCATGTAATCCATCAACGAGAGCAGCAGCATAGCCCCAATCCCACCTCAAAGTGTTTAATGCGGTCCTTCACAAAGAAGCCCTTGATGGCTGGATTCTTCAAGCCGCCTGTGATCAGGAACGGGTTGAAATAGCAGCCAGGTTCGACCGTTATCACCATTCCCTCCTCCAACACACTGGATGCCAGCACACAACCCCTCAGTCAATGCCCACAGCCCATTCTCGTTTGCACACTTGATGTGAATGCAGCAATCCAGCAAGCTCAGGCTTCTGTGCAACCTCGCCTCTATTCTCATGTGCTTTCTCCCACACAGAAATTGGCTTTGGAAGCACGGGCATCCCATCGGGAAACACACATGCCGCATTTAAAGGCTCATCAAGCCAATACAAGTTGGGGTTTGTGCAGGAAATCTGGGACAAAGACTATCAGAAAAGACATCCAGCGTTTCAGGGACAGATGCTGATGTGGAACTGCAAATGTCAGCTCTCTTGAAAGCACACAGGCTTGCTCCATCTGTTGAGATGTCAGCAATGGAACTGCTTGCCCCAATCAGGTGCCAGTTATGCATCGCTTGTGTGGCTCATCAGTGCCAAACAAGGCATTTTGCAGATTAGGCAACCATTAACCCTCAATATTTCGTCATTGCAGAGGTAGGCAATGCTCAAGGCATCGGCCAAGAGCTATAATAGCTCACCAACAAGTCCGCAGGCTCTTCCTTCCTGGCTCATCAACACGTGGTGGCCTGCCCAGGTACCCTCCCACATCATGCGTATCCAACCCCAGGAAGTGACCAAGACCTGCACAACAATTCAGCTGCATATTTCAAAGGTTATGACGAAGTGCACAAATATGACCTGTCAAACAGCAACAGGCACCCTGACAGTCGAAGCGACCCCTGGACCGTTTGTCACCGTTCTGTAGCACTTTATGCTGCTGTGGTTAGTACATCGCAAAGCAGGCCATCACATGTGGGACATAAAGATTTAATCATTATACGCCAATTTGACTGCATTCGGATGCTTTTTGATTAACTGCATTTTGATGCTTCTGACAGCAATTACATCAAGTTGTGTGGGCACAATTCAGCAAATTCAGGCAGAAGATGCAGCGAACTATGTTGCAAGTAGGTAGCGAATTCTGCCGCCGAAATCCACACAACTGTGATGCCACCATTCAGCAAATTCTGCTGCGGGAATTCAAGAAGTTATCTTCCTCGAATGCAGACAGGGATCGCCACCTGCTCCTATGCACAGTCCCACCACACCAACATGCCACAGCATGTCGCAACTGACAACAGACACTGTCAGTCGCAATCTTGCCAATGTTCGCACCACAGCCCCACTGCTCCTGACCCAAAGCATTGCCCTGTAGGTAGCGTAGCCCTGTACACAGTCCTTTGGTATCCATGGCGATGCTAAATAAAGTAAAGAACAAGTGAAATAGGTAAGCTGCTGGGGGACACAGGGCCCTAGGGAAGCAGGCTTGTCACCAGGCGCCGTCAAACTGTACTGCACACAGTGCTGGGGAATAGCCACTGTGGGAATGCACACTCAAGAACATGGACAGTGCCTGGTATCACACAACACTTGCAAGGGCAGCTATGTCATTTCATTTGACACAACATCATGGATGCAGATCTGCACACAGCTTGCTAAGAACAGAAATAGGGCGAGGTGCATGTGCTGCTGCTCATGTGCTTCATATGCTATTATTGCTAGTACTTCTATTTCGACGTCCTAACTACAGCGCAAGCATCACATTCGCCTGGGATGGCACACAGCAACCACAAGTCATGCTGCGTGCTGTGCAGTGAGAAGACGTGTCATCCATGATAAACAAACTACATCCCAAGCTGGGGATCAATGGGCTTCGTGGGCGAATGGCAAATTGGTAGTTGTCTGATCGCTGCAATAATTTTCTGTGGAAACGCCTTGTTCGAAGCTCAAGCAGAGAGCTCACCGTGAGGCATGAATACCCCACCAACAAATGCATCCAGCATTTCATCAACATCCCCAGTCAAGAGGCCGCCCTTCTTCAAGCCCTCGAGTATTCTGCGCTCAGCCAACTTGTGCATGTCCTGCACAGCACAGCATACATTTCAGCAGCAAAGTCACATGGTCTTGGTTGTTTTCCCATGCGCGCCTGGGACATGACACAGGATATCCATAAAATGGAACTTTTCTGGGACTTTTCCCACTGGCAACAGTGGCAGGTCAAAAGGCCACAACCCGCACGTGGTCTGGTGGCCATCGCCCGCAAAGTGCGAGTGCACTGTTATGCTGGTGGTGAGTGCAATGAATCGAATAAATTCAAGACAACAACACAATAACAGTGGCAGCAACTTTATCAACGTTGATAACAACATACTACGTAGTAGCTCAAAGTAGCTATGCAAATACACCAGGAAGAAGGTGCCTGCTGCATATGTCTCTAATGAGAAGAATCTGGCAAGCCATTGTCAGGTCCTTGAAGATTGCCAGAAATTCTGATGCCACCTACCGATCTAAGCAGAGACACATGGCCATTTATAATTTCTCACTCTTAGCAATGCAAGCAATGGATGCATTCAGTCACTGCTTCTAGCCAAGGCAAGCTTTAGAGCAGGAGAATCCATGTGTGTGATTGATTGGATGAGATGCCTGTGTTTACAGGTTAGCCCATGCTCTCTATGGTGTGTTGCAACGACCCATTAATCGTGCTACGAGTGAGTGGACATGGCACAGCGGGACATCGATCAACAAGCAGCAAGCATTCTTGCGCCTAGAGACCTATTTTGGATTGTGCTTTAACGTTGGACTTGAAGTCATTCACCCGCCTTAGGGTTGTACTTCCTCAAGACTCCACCTAAAAGTTCCTCATTGTACTTCAAGCATAAAGTAAAAAACACAGTATTTAAAAGAACAGAAACACAATCCGCACACAGCTGGCTTCAACACAGATGACCACTTGTGCAGGCGGCTGGCAGCTCACTTGCAGTTCGTCCTCAATACAATCAAGATCATCACGTGTGTCTACAATGCAAAAGCATTTGTGAAGAATGGAGACACAAACATGGTCAAGATAACACAATTGGGCTCCATTTCAACTAAACTTAAACATAGCCGTCTAACTGTAAGAAATGGGCAATACTCAGCCAATCCAATACAGAAAGAGAGGCATTTCGTTCAAGCGTGCCTGCGTGTCACACATCCACCAAAACAAGGAAGTTGGTATGAGAAGGGATCGCCAACAGCAAGCCATCCAAGCCCAATTTCCACATACCAGCCAAGATACGCCTGGCTTCATAGCAGCCTTCACCGACTCGCTGGCATCCAGCACAGACTCATACACCAATCTTTGATCTGGAGTGAACTTCCCATTCACAGGGAAGGTGGTAGTTATGTCTGAGTCATATCCATAGTACTTACAGCCCATGTCTGCAAGCACCATGTCGCCATCACTGATCAGCCTGTCTGGTGCCCAGCCACGCACACATCACACAGTCAGGCTAAGCTCTTTGCGCCACAAAAACATGAAGCATGGCCATTGGGAATGCAGCTCTACACTTGCACCGCAACAGCTCAGAACTCTTTTCCTGCAGACCTGGCTCCCTGGGCTGAAAACAGACATTGGCTAAGTTGCCATCTATTTTGTGTGCTTTTGCAGCATGGAGTTGGTGTGCCTTCTTGCCCAGCATTGTGGGCCCTTGAAGACCACTTGAAATACAGATGCTCTCTGCTGTTATGAGTTCAGTGGACACACATGTCAGGACCACAGTGTCACTCTAACATTGCCTGCAATGGTACAGGCATTCATGGTTCTTTCACACACCCCCACCTTGCTATATGTCGCTGCCCATAAGGCACAAGCTTCTCAAGAGGCAGGACAGTAACTGGACTGCAATCACCTGCCAAAGTACTCACTCCATAAACCCAGGGCATTAGCCCGCTGCCCGACCCCAAGCAACCAGCTTACACGAGCCCCAATGGATGCTGCAAATCAAGGATAACATGCTGCAAGATGCTTTGAATCACAAAATGGTAACAATGGGCAATGAAGGCACCTAACAAGGCCCTTTAGAACCTTTTACATAGTCCTCCCAAGCATGGAAAAGAGTCATTCAAGCAGTTTTGGGCTCTGTGGGAAGTATCCATCCATCGCACAAAACTTTCTTTTCTTGTTGCAATGAATTTTCAGGTCCTACCATTTGGTGCCCCTTCGTGACCATAGTGCAGCACTGCGCCATTGGGCCCAGAAGCAGCTATGCATGTGTATGCCTCCGTGCGGCAGCCACCATGAAATTCACAGTGATGAAGATATGTGGCCTCCAGCTGGTATTCCATCATCCCAGGCTGGCACGCATGCATCATGGCTACATGCGCTTGAGACCCAATCACGTTGGCATAGCGCATGATCGCCTGCTCCTCTGGCAGCTTAATCTGCAAGAAGTCAACGCTGGATCTCAGATAGCTCATAAGATTAGGAACAAATGTCATTGTACTTTCTCTGCACCATCTTGATAGTAGCAAGTTGACAAACAAGATGTTGGAAGATATATACCTCAGTCACTCACAGAAAGTGGAATGAGCGGCTGTTGCACTTCTTTTGTCCTACTTTGTAGGACAGATGCATAGAACAGAATCCTAGGCAAAAGATGGACTCAAAAGTGGAAAACCACATTCGTGTATGACTGCTGTGTAACACAGGAAGCAATCTACACACACGGGTGCTGACTTGTAGAATATGATTAAGACCTGGGTGGTTGGTCAGCTTGCCAAGGCAATGGATGGCTGCAATAGCATACGAAAGGGGTAGCAGTCACAAACAACAGAAGCACACCTGCATGGGTTTAAGCAGCAGTCTTTTAGCGGCATCCTACAGGTTTGCTATTGCAAGCTGCTGTTATTTACACTCGCATGTCGATTTGCCATTGGCCAATATGCACGGCAGGAAGCCATCTTGCTCTTGAATCGGGATGCGACATAGTGCTCATTCGTATGTTGTTGCTAATCAGATCCAAATATCAACATGCATTGCGCCTCTGTCAGGTGCCAGTCGATCTTTAAACAAGCTCACAGCCTCGAAACCATCTCCCAAATGGGTTACTAGTTGCATGTCCATGGGTCTTATGAACAGCTGATAAGCATGAAGCAGCAGTCTCGGCAAATACTGCGTGCTTGTGTTTTATTTCAAATACTGCACATGTAGCATTTTGTGCTTGGGAGGGCACTTGCAGCCACATTATTCACTCAGCAAGCCCTAGCAGGGGGCATCAACACAACATGACACCACTTTGGCCCAGCAGGAGCTGCTTCCTTCCCCAAGATAACGTACCACTGCATCTGCAGCACCATGATGTGCTGTTTTGGAATATGAAAACCATTGCGCTGTACAGGTATCAGCCGTGCACTATCCGTAAAAGCACCCGTCTCACACACACATTCCCAGGGAACCATACCACCAGCTTGAAAGGGGATTGCTACCTTTCATACTGGCCCACCTCTGCTGGGTACTGGCCCACCACTGTTGCCTGAAGCAGCCTGGTGTTCCAAGGGAATGACTCCATTCACAACAAAGGAGTGCAACATTTCTCTGAGGGGCGGCATATTCTTTGGGCAACAAATCTAGAGAAAAACATTGTTTCGAGCTGCACGTGGGGCCTCCGTTTCACAGCACTGCAGACACAGCAGCCTTTGTTATTGATGTGTTGGTTGGGAAATCTTGATCGCTGGCTTGCTAAAACTCGATTTGACACACAAGCTCCAAGGCCCCCACCCCAACACAAACCCCCAAAGATCAATTCTAAGTCTCCGCCTTGGAAGGTTGTCTCACCACGCGGGATTCACAGAGAATTGGAAACAAGGTGGTCTTCTCAAGCACAAAGTTGTCGATGCCATCAAATGTTAGTGGTGCGTAGGCGTTTCCGCTGAACAACATGGAGGCAACACATCCCCTTTCAGAAACTGGAGTGGCAAACACACTGGCTCAACGCGAAAATGATGCAAGGGGAACAGACATATGCTTGGATCTTGCAAGGGTGGAGAGGCCCACAAAAGTGCACGTGCTAAAAGAACAAGGAGGGCACCAGAAAACTCAGGTGCTGTGCAAATCACTGCAAAACCAACAAAAGCAGAAGAGGGAAAGAGATGGGAATACGGTCATGTGGCAAATGGAAGACATTTCATCGCGCTTACTGCACGCTGTGTGTGCATGCAACGATGGATGCAACATGGCAGTGTGTGGTTAACTTCAAATGCGATCAAACTCAATTTTGAAAGTTCCTATCATTAAGATCTGCCAAATGTGTCACTGCAAGCAGCTATCTACGAAGCTGTCATCTGACGTGGTAAGGACACACAGGCTTCACAATTTCCAAGGTGCACATAAGCCCATTGACTTCACTTGACAAACACTGCCCTCACATTTGTTTTTAAACTATTAGGTTCAACGTGACTGCAGCCATGGTTGCATGGCCACATTTCTTACCTGTCACTGTTTGTCCCTTCCATCACATGTAGGCACTTGGGTGCAATCCATTGAAGCCATTCCACCAGCTCATCAACATAATACACCTCATCCACGCCCAGCTGCGCAATGTATTCCTCTGGTTCTTTCAGAGCACCCATCCACACTGCGTGAGACTCAGGCAGCCTGGGAATGAACAAGATGGTGGTGCCCTGCAACAGAAATATTACATTAGCATAATCGTGTAGCAAAAGCATATCATTGCAATAACAAACAACAGGAGAAACTTTTCTGGGGCTCAACTGAATTCCTTATTGTGTACAGTACTGAGCAAAGAAACAGCCAAATTACGGGTGGATTTGCTCTCATTTAATCTTGTGGTTTAGAGTCCTTGGTACGTATATTATCTCATGCATTCGATCATGGACACGGCCATGGTAGACTGTTAGCAGTTCCAGGGCAGATGCTGCTTACGACACATACTGCTTCACATGCAATGGTCCAGGTGCAATCCCAGTCCTATTTGAGCAGTTGCCTTGGTTTCTGCATTTGCTGAATCACAACATTGCATTGCATTCGCTGACCTGGAGACATCACTCTGCAACTTCCAAATACCACTGCAAGCAGAATATCTTTACTACTGCAGAGTACATACTAGTTACAGCACTGGAAGCGCCGCCAAAATACAACTGCTGTGAAGAGTACAGATTCAGCAACAAATCACTTCATTATTGTATTGCCTGGCTCTCCTGTCCACTTGCCACCCTCTAAAGCAACTGACGCATGCACACAAAAATTTGGAGGTCTGCGCCTGAAAGACAACAGAAGAGCCTGAGTATTCGATGCCAAGTCCCCACCTCTCCAAGATCCATTGCCCCATACCAGCCGCTCTCGACCACTCCAAAGAGGTGGAAGAAATAGCTCTCTTGCCTGCTTGCACACAGCATGTAAGGCCATCTTCCAGCAATTGTGCCTTGCAAGAGGCCAAAGCTCCACTTGATGAGACACAACAGCTAGCCAATGGCACATCTGTTCCAAAAAGGTAGCTCTCTGAAGCGAACCTTTCAAATTGAATCCAAGTGATTTTCAAAAGCACTTTACCAGTGAAATGCTGCACTTGTATTGAAAAACTAAGTACCAACTCTCTTGCCCACTTCGTCTGGTGTTCGCCCTTCACATGGATTTGCATTCTCTTCTGGAAAAGTGCTATTGTGGTTGGTTTCATGATATTGAAATGCATGCAGCATAATGACCATTCAACATATTATGCACACATGGAGATCGCTTTGCAGATAAGGTCAACAGATTGCAGCTCACTAATTGCAGCCCAACAGACCCAACACATTTACAGAATGCACATTAAACACAATGGTCAACCTAAGACAAGGTTCGCATCTCTTGGTGTGTTGTAACAGCTTGGTGCAGTCCAGCCTTGAATAATATTTGAACCAACCAAAGATTGGTCCAAGAGTATTCATCAGAGATCATCTGGCACAACAAGACTACCCAAGGTAGTCTTGGAAATAGCCCAACATGACACTCACGGAATTCAGAGTTCCACATGCTGGCTCGTAACCACAACCAAACAGACCAAAACTAAAAGTAAGGACTCAACTGGGCATTCTGAGCTTACCGAAACAGAGGCTCATTGTCGGTGTCATAATAAGGCTTGCCCTCTCCACCCTGCATGGACAGATGGTTCAGCTCAAAAAGGTGCCACGAGTCCCAGACAGTCGTAAATCACTTCAAAACATCGTGGCAAGGCCGAACATTGTGCGGGACTATGTCTGCACCAACGAATTGATGTGCACCTTTTCTGAAATATTATGCTGATGAAGAGACCAGTGGTAAATGGACTGATATGTGCACAACACGAACAAAATAAGTCCCCAGCACAATAATGACTGCAACACATATCACTAGGTGGCATCACCCTGCCCATCACCTTTGTTGAGCTGGTGAACACAACAACAACGGCAATCATTTCTGTTCAGCAACCTTTATCAATCTTGTGAATCTGACAGGACTCCCCGTTGGGAGCTGATTGGGTTCGCCCTCCCACAGCTGGCAGCCCATGCAGGCTCTCATCTGGCTGAGCATCGCTAACCAAAAACACACAAATCAAATCGGCAATCACCTTAAGCAAAATGAGCCCTCGTTCTTCTTCCGGGACAGCTTTCTTAACTGCAGCCTCCACCTTTGCACGTATCTTTCGATGCAAATCGCGTCGGTCGACCCTGCCCGCAGCCAACCGACATGCAGAGACAAGTTGAGCTGGCGCAGCAGGGCCCAAAACCCGTGGACCCCATTACTTTCTTCGCGACAGGGAATTCGGGCAGACTCGTCTCCAGAACAAAACAAAATTCTTTCCGCTGTTAGTCCTCGCTAAACACCTTGCCAGACATGGCAAAAAGCACGCGGGGCACACCAGCACAACAAGGCATCGGACACTGGCTTTGCCTGGACAGGCAACAGTGCAAGGAGCGGACATAAGATATGCCATGGGAAAGGCAGCCACGTGGACGCAGAGCGGCATTGCTTTGAAGGGCAACGGAGTCCTTCCGCTGGCAAAAGAAGTTGGCAGGCCGAAACTACTCTGCACTGTTCGATGCACACGGTGACGCAATGCCCCACGCGCCACTTGACTGTCTGTGGCTTCACGCGGAATGCAAGGCATTTCAGATCAGGCCAACCTCCTTACCCTCCCAAAATTGGCACGCGCATCACCTGCGAACGCCTCGACTTCAAACCCCATTCCTTTCGAACAGCCCGACAATCCACGTCATCGATCCCGCGCAAACACAGCGGGATCGACAAACAAATCCCAAATCCAATCCACCGCGCCGCACTATGCGCATTCCCCTGCCCACCAGCAACTGTCCCGAGACTCTTTTCCCACCGTGCAAGGCGGGCCTGTGGCCCCCGGAGAGCAAATTCCACAGAACCAAAAAGCCAAGCAGCGTGCGCCACCCACCGCAGGGTGTCCAGGCCCATGTGGTAGACCTGTGCCGGCGGCGTCCCGCCATTCTCCCCGCTCATCGCGCCACACGCCGATCTTCCACCTGCTCCCTGCCCGTACGAGATCCTCCGATTCCCAAATCGATGATCAGCTGGCAACGAAGGAGCCACAGCTCGTTGGCGGCCTGTTTGTGGCGGTCGGGCTGCAGGTCGCTGGGGCCTCGTGCTCAAGAATCGGAGGCCCGGGTCGCGCACTTTCTGCAGGGCTGCTGCGGGGAAGGAAGCGCGCATCCGCGCCGGGTGCCGTGCTGCAGGAATGAGGCCGTCCCGAGCCTTGTGGCCCCGGGTGCCGTTCTGCGCGACACATTCGGTGCGGGTTCCAGAGCCGAATTGCTCAACATCCGAACATGATGGCACAGTGGGGGTCCCTTTCTTGCGGCCCCCCACGTGACATGGCCACAAAGGGGGTGCTATTGGGGGCCGGGGGCGCTAAAAAATAGTTTGTTTAATGCATTGCTCGGTTCACCAATAATGAGAGCATTATCGCTTAATATTGCGACCATCGGTTGCGACAAGCTGGTGCCCCATGAGGCCCAGAATGTGCTGGCAAGGGACTCTAGTACGGGAGAGCCTTGGCTAGTGGAGGAGGGGGGCCTGAGAGGGAGCCGTATGGCCAAGGGGGTCACTGGACAGTATCGGCCTTCCAACTACAGCATCGGGGCACAGAACAGATGACAACATCCAGGGCGCCGTTACGTAATCATGCACACCTAAGCATCCCAAGCGCGGAAGCACATTCAAAGCAGCAATAACCAAAGGCCTTCGTGCCATCTCCAGAGAGAGCCCATCCCCCACATCATGACGAGGGGCAACTCCACCGCTTAGCGACCGTTGCGTTCAACTCAAGGGCCGGGTAGGAGAGGCCCTATGGTGCGAAATCGGAGCAATGCCCATCACTATCTCGGGCAGCTCCGTGAGTACCCATGGGCCAGCAATAGAGGTGGCCACCCGGATCCGTTAATAGCGGACAGAGGTTAATTTCCGTTAATTTTCCGTTAATTAACGGAAAATAACGAAAAAAGATAAAAATTAACCAAAAATTAGCGGATTTTTGGATTTTTGGGGGATTTTTGTGTTTTAGTCATACTTATAGTTTATGGAATTCGCTATTAGAGAGTATGTTTGTATTTTATTTCAACCTATGCATACTAGATTTTCAACTAGCCGCAGTTCTTGTGATTTTTTTGGTTTTTTTTCGATTTTTTTGGATTTTTTTTGTTTTTTCTGAAATTTTCTCCCTTTTTTTAACGAAATTTAACGGACAGCTGATAAAATTAACGAACCGGATTCAACGGACCGGATGGCACCTTTGAGTGGCCACCTCTATTATGGACAGGGTGGAGTATTGACGATGCCTCCTGGATACCGGCAAGAAATTTTACCTACGCTAGAGAGCTCCAGAAGATGATCAAGAGGGACAAGCCCGAGGAAGACACTAGTATGGGATAGTGTGCTTTCGGGGGCGAAAGCTACCCCAAGGGGGGAGTATTGTGACGTGGCTACTTGGGGTTTCGGCTTATTTGACATTTCTGGAGTGGTAATTACGTAATTGGCTAAATGACTTTTTGGGGACGTTATTGAGAGCTTCCTGGTTCCAACGAGCTTTTAAACGCCCGATTCTGTTAAGAAACGGCGAAGATATGGCCTCCCGAAGTTGTAGTACTTAGGGCCAGGGGGTCGGGTGTTAGACGCTTGGAATTAGAGGACAATGGGTCGATCGTAGGTGAACGGTGGACGGTGACGATGTGCCTGGACGCGCACTTGTCTTGTCTTGTCATGATGTGACTGCGATGGACCCGCGATCGGGCATCGCGCATGCGATATGTGCGCGCGCATGCTGTGAATCCATGTAACCGTTCTGGCCCACTCTCTGGCCTCCCGCGAGCCAGCGAACCACCGCATCGCTGCGCCGCCACCTTTCGCCGACAGCAGGCCCCGAGGATCGATCCCCGTCGAGCATTGGGCCCACCGCGCGACTCTACAATCGACTGCCCCGATTACGCCCACCGTCCGAGGTGGAGAGGCCAACCGACCTCCAACGGCTGTGCTGCAGGGCAGGGCGACCCCCACGACTCCGGAAACCAGCGGCTGCCGACGGGGCCACAATACGTGTAGGCCTGGCCCTTTCCCGCTGAAGGAATTGAACCGCCCCCCCTTGGCCTTTCATTCTGTCCACGTGGTTTCCATTCGAAAGGGGCAGCGTGTTTTTGCCCCCACTTTGAATGGCCAGGACCCGGGGCGATGGGGCTCGGTGGCCTGAAGGCTTGTTGTGATTTTGCTTACTATAAAGTCTTTTTGTTGTATTTTTTGGATCACAATATGTTGTTGTCGGGACCAATCCTTTGGGAGGAATTGGGTAGATTTCATTCTCTCTTTAATTCCCAAAGATATGGAGACATTGTCTGGGATACTAGCTTTTGCCATATGCTTTGCAAATGTTTCAGAATTTTGGGGATTTAGGGTGTATTCATTGCCTGACATGGTGTTAAAATGGGCCCACCAAGTATTAAAGCTTAATTTGGTTGTATATAGTAAATGTGCCATCTGATTGTAATGAATTTGTTCCAGTTGCCTCGCTCACTGCCTCCGGTGGTCTTAGGCATGCCCTGCGGGCGCCACCCCTCGGGGGTAGAGGTGGCCACTCAAAGATGCCATCTGGTCCGTTAAGTCCGGTTCGTTAATTTTTATCAGCTGTCCGTTAAATTCCGTTAAAGGAAAAGGGAGAAAAATTCAGAAAAAACGAAAAAAATCTAAAAAAAACGAAAAAAACCCAAAAAATCACAACAACTGCGGCTAGTTGAAAATCTAGTATGCATAGGTTGAAATAAAATACAAACATACTCTCTAATAGCGAATTCCATAAACTATAAGTATGACTAAAACCCAAAAATCCCCAAAAATCCAAAAATCCGTTAATTTTTGGTTAATTTTTGTCTTTTTTCGTTATTTTCCGTTAATTAACGGAAAATTAACGGAAATTAACCTCTGTCCGCTATTAACGGATCCGGGTGGCCACCTCTAGGGGGTGGGTCGCAGTGGTGCACAACAATGCTCGCGCACGGCACACGGGGACGACCCAAGCAATCCAAACCGGTGGGTTTATGGAGCACGGGCTGCCCGCCGATCTGTCTGATGGTGGTTTGCGGCGGAGCCACGGGGACAGAAACACGCTGGCTCGGAGCCTGGGGCACGGTCACGAGGGCAATGGGGGGTGGCCGACATGGTGGCCCAGAAGGGGGGTCCCATGGATATTGCAAGGGGGATGCAGATGTAGGTAGAGAGTGATGACATATCGGGATATTGTTAATAGTATCAGACGCTGTCAAACCAGTCTATATGTTAGGCCAACTGTGGAAGACACGGATAGTGGTATGATTGGGCATAAGCTCGGCGAGTGTAATGCGCACCGCCTTTACAGTATATATTATCATTACTTTACCAGTACTTTACCAAGAGAGTGCCTGGATCGGCAACGGCATCTCTAAACTATCCCATCCTTGGGAATATCAGGCAGGCCACAGTACTGGAGTACTTGGCACTGTAACAGGATTGTCCAGCAGTGGATGAGTCATCAGGGATCAGAGTGACCCGCCGGTCGCCAGCCGGTGTACTGCGAGAGATGGGTGCAGTACTTAATGGGTCTTGGAGTCTGGTCTGGGGTTCTTTTCCCCTCTTGGCGCCACCGCGCGCTACATTGGTTTCGGAGCCACTTCGAACCGGGACCGAAAGGCGAAGAGAGTAGTCAGAGAGACTCCATAGGCTGGGGGCCCGTGGCCAGGGGCCTCCTGTCGATTGACGATGGTTGTGTTACGCGCACCGGCCTGATGTGGGGGACGCCCTACTAATGGCCCTTGGTGTGGGGGACGCCCTGCCCAAGATCGTATAGTATTCCTTATCCCACGGTAACCATTATACTATATATGGATATGGGAGTAGGAGGGGTGGTCCCGCCTAGGTGCCCTGTAAGGACCTAGGTGCCCGGCGAGGTGGGTCCGCGGCTCAAAGAGGGCAGGAACCCCACACCCACAGACTTTTCGTATCATTTGGTTTCGGAGCCACCTGAGGGTGGCGACCACGCTTCCGCCTGGGCGGATGAGCAAGCTCGGAGCGACGGGTTCCCTCCCCGGTCTCCTCCATGGAGGCCGAGGAATCGGACACATCTGTCCGTAAGGGTACCCCCGATGCGTCGGGAGAGATGGGAACACCCCGGGAGGGGACGCCGACCTCTGTTGGTGATAGTAAAGCCCGGGATGGGCAAGGACGAGAACAAGTCCGGGAGGACAAGGCTGGACCATGGCGGCGTTGCTGCAGACCCCTGGTATCATGGAGCTCTTGGAGCAAGTGGTGGATGCTGCGGCCCAGAAGGCGAGGGCAAAGCGGGATGAAGAGACCGCTGAGAGAATCGCCTCACTGGAGATCGCCGTCAACAAGGCCAAGAAAGAAGCTCGAGAAAAAGAGGTGGCCATGAAGAAGGCGAAGCAGCAGAGCCGCGAGACAGAAGAAGCCAAAACCTCCGCCAAAGACCACATCAAGGCGTTGAGCAACCGTCTCCTGAAGCAGAAGCAGCGGGCACAGGAGGCAGAGGAGAAAAGCGCCCAACAAGTGGCGCCGGCCGTGAGGGCCCCAAGTCCGTCAGAGCTGCCCATGCCAACCATTCCAGAGGAAGACTGGAAGGTTGCTGGCAAGCAGCGACCCAAGCGGAAAAGCCCATCGCCAGGTGAGCGACTGATGGGAAGTCGGACATCTCCATACAAAGGCTGGGAGGCCAAAGCCTTAGGGCGCATTGAGAAAGTAAAAGGCCGGAAGGTCAAGATCCCGGAGCTGCGGCTCAAATCCCAGGTGCATGTCAGAACACCTAGTGGATCAGACGGGACGGCAGATGAGTCGCTCACAGAAAGCGCTCAAGCAGTATGCGGAAAAAGTCCGCCAAGGCCGGAAGGTCATAACTGGAGTCCCCGGAGGCCTGCGTTGCCGGAATGGGGACCTGGTGAAAGCTCAAGGGTGTTGGAATTTGTTCCAGACACTAGAGATCCTTATAGCCGGCAACCACCGTGCCATGCAATATAGACAAAGTTCCACAGTGATCTCATTGATGAGCTTGACGAAGGGTGGCAGATGGCTGCCGAACATTTTGGAGAAAGGTTAACCACCGCCAGACTAGTGAGAATTCAAAGGTGGTATGGTCCTGGTATGGCAGATCAGATTGCCAAGGAGGACCCGAATTGGTCAGAAAAAATGGCCTTTGCACTCAGGCATATCCCAGAACCATGGGACTTGAGCGAGGGGAGTCCAGAGAGACTGGACCCCAACGATCCCCACGAACGGTGGGAGGAGATCTCGGAATTGTCGTTTTCGTCATGTGCATCTCCATTACCGGGGGATATGTCCACCCGGGCACAAGTGCATAGAATGGAGAAAGAAAGACGACGAATTCGTGATCGAGATCGGTTTGCTCGTGCCAAGAAACTGGACGAGCGAAAGGCCAAAAAGGCCGATCAGCGAAGAGAGCTGAAAGCGCTGAGGCATGAACGGGATCGTCAATTAAATCCCGAAAAGTATGAGCTCACAAACGCCAGCGCAAGGCTGAGATCAAGCGGTTTTTCTCCGCAGGAGGCAGCCAAAAGGCGCAGCGCCTAGAGGTTAAGCCGCCGGCCAATGAGCTGGACCCGGCCGAGCAGGCCAAGGCCTTCGCCCGCATTGCCATGAAGGAGGGGACCTCCAAACGCTGGGCAGATCAGCAGGACAGTAGTGGCAGCGATAGTGGTGTAAACCGCCATGCCCGCTTTGTCCCCACCCAACCGGAATAAGCATCGCCATCGGTTGTGGTGACCAGCGGTCCCAAGGCGGAGAGTACGCCAGGGAAGGAGTCCCAGCCTGGAAAGGCAAAGGCGAAGGATTCGCCCGCAGAGGAGAAAGACCCGCCTACAAAGGCGAGAGATCAGCCTGAAAAGGCTAAGGAGAGATCCCAAGGCCCGCGAAGGCCAACCACAGGTGACATTCCTATCGATCTACCCTTGCTGAAACCTGTTGAGAACACCAAATTGCATAACCATGCAGAAATCGTTGATTCTGCTGGTAACGACGATGTTGTGTATCTCGGTTCAGCAGGTGAACCTGCCAGTCCCATTCCCTTGGAGAGAAGGGAGACATATGAGGTCCTGCAGAGACAGGAAGCCGCTTTGCAGCAAGCAAAAGCGGATGCAGAGAAAGCTGCGCAGCTTCGCTCCCTGATGGGGGATGAAGATTATGCAGCATATCTGCAACTTCAAGAGGCGAAGCAGGCCTCAAAAGGACGGCAGGAGCTCCAGTATAAACCAGCGCAGCCGGGACCTGGCTACCAGGAACATCGTGCCCAGCAAATGGCGGCAGAACAATGTGGTTGGGCAAAGGTGCCGCACGAAGTTCCCAGATCAACCCCAGTAGTACACACCCCTGTCATTCAGGACAGGAGGGGATTCTGGGATACGCTGGGTGTATTCCATGACCCTCATGGAGGGGTGTACTTTAAGGGGTATTACCACCCCCGAGGGGGCCATGCCCCCTATCGTGCACAAGTCCCAAGGGACGCCCTCCAACATATACCAGTGAAACTGCATGGCCTCTTTGATGCTCAGTAGTCGGCACTAGGGATATATGTGCCGGAGGGTCATGAAGCAACCACGGAGTGGCAGGATCCGTCCACACCAGTTCGTCCAGTGGCTCAGCCTGAATTGGCACCAAGACAACCGTTGAGGCCTTATACAATGGGGCAGGCTAGATAGCGGGCAACACAGCCTCCAGTGCAAACTACGCAGCAGAAGATCCAGAGGCTGCAGGAGATGTCTTCATTTGCGCCGGAGTCTACAATGTACCCGCCAGTTCGGTATTATCAGCCAGGGATGGCAACACAGCCAGGAATAGCAACATATCCAGGAATGACGGCTCAGCCCGGGAGGGCACATCAACCCAGAAGGGTACCGCAGGCGGAGATTGCCCCAAGGCAAGAGGAGTTCTCAACACCCGTATACGGTGAACCATCCCATTCTGAGGGATCGGGAGGTTACGAGAGGGTGTACGATTATCCGCCCAGCCATTTCCAGACCCAGGAACCTCCACATGAGGAACTTCTATTTGGAATAGAGGAAGGCGAGGCTGTTGAGCCACATCGGGCGGACATGGGACCTCCCCCGCCTCCGGAGGGGTGCGATCCCCTAGGACCGGGTTACACCGGACAAGCCTACTTGGCAGCGGCACAAGAGGTACCTTACGCGCCAGTTTACTATCAACCCGGAAGGGAAGCTCAGGTGAGCATGAACATGCCTAAGATGAACAGTCAAGGCATAAAACCCCCTAAATGGAATGAAGACAAACAGACCTTGACCAAGTGGTTGCAAGAAATTATTATGTATTTCAAAACCACTATGGCACCCCGGACACAATGGGGATGGATAGCACTGAATACTCTTGAAGAGTCAGTGAAACACGGCCTACTAGCCCAATTGGGACATATATGGGGGATAACAATTGATGCAGAAGTGCTCTCGCAGCCAGACTTTCAACTGTCATGGGAACAGTTTAAATATGGCATGGAGACACTTTATGAACACAAATGTTCCGACTTCGAAATTCGGTCGGAAATAGCAGCCTTTACAAAAGCAGGGACATCGGGTCCCGATACGATCAAATACATGCAGCTCTTGGAACAAATGTTTCTCAAGTGTGAGAACGAATTGGATGATTTTTCCAAGTTGCATGCATTGTATACTGGATTTCGTCTAGACATCAAGAGGAAATGTCTCTTGAATAAAGATGATGAGCAATGGACCACTTATGCCAGCCTGAGGGCGCATTTACATAAAGTGGGACCAACATATGACCAGGAATATAAGGCATATGGCTCTCGTCGAAATGAAAGCCGGAATGGCAAACCGCACACGAGTACCCATCTTGCCCCTAATCGAGTTATTCAAAAATACCACGCACTGAAAGTGGATCGTCATGGCAAACCAGTTTTGAATAACAGGCCGAGAGGTCAAGGAGGCATGACTTACAAAAGTTCTCGTGTTGCTGAAACAATGAATCTGCAGGCACCCCAAAAGGAGTGGGAATACGAGCCGCTGGCCGAAATTCGTGACCCAATGGAGGGGAAGATGGTCACCAATAGTGCGCAGCTACGCGCCACTACGGTGGAAGTACTGAAAAGGGCAGGCTGCTATTTTAGATGTTTTAAGCCCTTTTCAGCAAGCCATCACAGAGAATGCGAAGGGCGTGGAGTACTCCCGCAGATGCCGGTGAGTCCCGCTCAAACGCGATCATCTGCATGCAGAATTTCTACCAAACTGTGTTTGGCAATGCGGAAGCATAATATCACGAGTGTGAAACTGCAAACTGCACCCATGGATGTGCGAATGAATGCAGCACCAGTGATTCCTGTTCCGAAAGTGCGAACTGCACAGAATGCTGTGAATCGTGTGATGAAAATGTCTCACACTCCGGCGCAGCCGGGAACGACCCAAAAGGGTCTGCACAGTGAGGTAGATCGTTCTGATCGCATGCTGAACCCTGTGCATTTCCAGCATATACAAGCACTGGTTGCTTATCGTTTCACACTTGATGCATGTGCGAACCCGAATGGGGATAACGCACTTTGTGAGCGATATTGTTCTCGAGCTGACAGTTTCCTTCGGAAACCACTCACTCATGAATTCATGTGGATCAATCCACCTTTCCAGAATGCTGCGCCATTCTTGGACCATTGTTTTGTTGAAAGAGCAAAAGCACCTACACACGTCGGTGCATGTATACTACTTCCAGCATGGAAGATGTTCACAGACGATCCCAGGTTGTGCCAGCTGCGCACCCTTGTTCATTACCCGAAGGGTACACGGTTGTTTACTCAACCGCAAACTGATCGTCCACACCGCAAGGAGATGCCTGGCATCCCTTGGCCTGTGAATGTGTATTATCAACCCCCAGAGGGTTCAGCGGCACACCGCATCTGAGGGGTCTCACAAGGCTAACCTCGTTTGAACTTTACTGGTCAGGTCGGGCATCAGCCCACCTCCATTCTCTTTGATACGGGCGCGACTGGCACCGCCTATGTCAACCCAACATGTTGTCGGCAATTAGGCTTAACGCCACGCCCTCCACATGCACTATCTAATCGACAGCTTCGTTGTCTTAATCGCCTGCGCCGGTTGGCCCGAGCGACGCGACGCATTGTGGATCCCACGGAATTCTCCACTCCTCCGCGGGAAGATCCTTTCCCTGTTGAGAACGAAGTTCTCTTAGCGGATGGTACATCTCTCCCATCCTTGGGAGTTGTGGATATCCCCTTGATAAGGACACAGTCCGCTGCCTGGTTATAGACCTCTCTAACGATTATAACATCATCCTCGGCGACAATTGGCTCTATGAGCATGCCGGTGTCATTGACTATCGTCATGGTTATATCCGCGTGGTTTCTCGTGGTTGTGAGATTACTCTTCGCAGTACTCCTCGCTCCACTGATCAACCTTCCCCGATCCGCCGGGTCAATCGTTTGTGTTCGTTGGGCTTTGCTCGTCGAGCCTACTAGCGTGGTTCTCCTTTACGCTTGGTTCTAGTTTGCCGGGTCGGCGATCTCCCTGAGGGGGATGCACCAGGCCCTTCGGCCACTTCAGATCGGGTGACTACATCTCATGTTGTTCCACCAGCACAGATCACATCCCTCTTAGAGGAGTATAAGGACTTGTTTCCTGATGAACTCCCTGAGGGACTCCCCCCGGATAGGGGCGTAACACTGACCATCCCATTAGAGGAAGGGACCAAACCGGTTAAGCGACCTGCTTTTTGGTACAGCCCAAAAGAAATGGAGGAGATCAGAACCCAGGTAGAATACCTGTTGCGAAAAGGTCTGATCATGGAGAGCAGTAGCCCCTTCGGGGCCCCTGTGCTTTTCGTACCAAAGCCGGATGACAGCCTCCGAATGTGTATTGACTATAGGGCATTGAACAAAGCCACTATCAAGAATAAGTGGCCGATCCCAAGGATAGATACCCTATTGGATCAGTTGCAAGGGGCCAAAGTCTTTTCGGCCATAGACTTGCAGCAAGGGTACTATCAACTGCGAATCGATAAGGCAGATTGTGCCAAAACGGCGTTCGTCACGCCATTGGGCCTGTACAAGTTCAAGGTACTTCCTTTTGGACTTGCGAATGCCCCTGCGATATTTCAGCAAACAATGCACCATATATTTGGTGACCAAAACGGCAAACACGTCCTAGTTTACTTGGACGATATCTTGGTGTTTAGCCGAACTGCTGAAGAGCATATACGACACCTAAGACAGGTGTTAGAAGTGCTGCGACAGCAAAAGCTATATTGTCGAATGCACAAGTGCCAGTTCAATAAGGAGGAAATCCTCTACCTGGGACACATAGTGTCTCAAGAAGGAATACGCCCAGATCCCGAAGGGATTGAGAAGGTGAAGAACTGGCCTATACCTCAGTGCGTGAAGCACGTACAGCAGTTCCTTGGACTGGCTAACTATTTTCGAAAGTTCATTCAAGGCTATTCGAAAATGGCGACACCCTTGACAGACTTGACCAAACAGAATGGCAAGTGGGAGTGGACGTCGAAGTGTCAATCAACGTTTGAGCACATAAAGGAGTGTTTGACCACTGCTCCTTTGCTCAAGGTGCCAGATCCTGAAAGACCATTCGAGGTCATCGCAGATGCCTCGCAAACTGCTGTAGGGGCGGTCCTAATGCAGGACAATCACCCTGTTTATTATGCAAGTAGGAAGTTCCTCCCAGCGGAGTTGAACTACAGCGTAACGGACCAGGAGGCTTTAGCCTCAGTCCACGCTGTCCAGTTGTGGAGGTGTTACCTTGAAGGCACACGCTTCAAACTGGTAACGGACCACTGTCCGTTGACCTACCTTAAGTCACAACCACAACTGAGCCGGAGACAGGCCAGGTGGTCGGAGATCTTACAACAGTTTGACTTTGACTGGGAATATCGCCCAGGACGAAAGAATGTGGCTGATCCACTCTCTCGCATCCCTCCATCGCCGGATGAGCAGGTGGCTAGGAGGAAAAGTCAACTAGTTGTATGTGGCTTAAGGGTAGTGCATAAGCGGGGAAGCCAAAGAGAGGCAGGAGAGACGGTAGAGGCCAAAGGTCTAGCCTCCAAGATCCGTCAGGCCTATGGCAAAGATCCCCAGCTTACGTCTGTAAGACAGCAGCAAGAGATGCGCTGTACAGACGGGTTATGGCTGCGAGGCAATCAGGTATATATACCTGCCAGTCTGCGGACTGAGATCTGCCAGTTGGCTCATGACCATCCAAGTGCTGGGCACTTTGGTCAAGCTAAGACCCTGGACTTGGTCCAGCGGCAGTACTGGTGGCCAGGAATGCGACGAGAAGTACAGTCGTACATCAATACTTGCCTGGTTTGTCAACAGGTTAAGTATCCTTGTCAAAAGACCCCAGGCTTATTAAAGCCATTGGGCATTCTTGGGGAGCCATGGACCGAATTGTCCATGGACTTCATCACTCAACTGCCAAAAACTAAGGGAGGTCATGATGCTATCGTCGTATTTGTCAATAGACTGACCAAAATGGTCCGCCTTGCAGCCACGACCACCGAGCTCTCCGCAGAAGGAGTAGCTGACCTGTTGGTGCAGAATGTGATAAGGCACCACGGCCTCCCCTCTCAGATAGTGTCCGACAAAGATGTTCGGTTCACTTCCAGGTTTTACCGGTACCTGGCCGAGAGGTGGAAGATTCAGCTCAACATGAGCACTGCGTACCATCCACAGACGGATGGCCAGACCGAAGTTATGAATCGGATTCTGGAGGATTACTTACACAGCTATACGCGTTCTGACCATGACGCGTGGGATGAACTATTAGCCATGGCCGAGTTTGCTATGAACAACTCGAAAAACAGTTCCACCCAAGAGACCCCATTCTATTTGAATTACGGGAGGCACCCAAAGAGTCCCTTAGCTCTTGGTGTGCAAATTCGGAAGCCTTTAAAGGGCTATGACAATCCGAATGCCCGCGGCTTGGCAGTGGCCATTGAAAGGGCACAGCAGCCTTATTTGAGGCAGTCTGGTACACCCCTCGTGGAGGGATTACCAGCAGTGACACGATTTGATCACCGTGTCCAAACAGCGCTGAGAGAGGCCAGGGCGTGCTTGGAAAAAGCACGAGATAGGCAGTCGAAGCATGCTGACCGCCATCGGAGGGATGTGTCGTTTAATAAAGGAGATGACGTCCTCCTTTCGACACAACATATCACCCTCAAGCACCCTGGAACTTGAAAATTATTACCGAGGTGGATTGGGCCCTTCACCATCCTCGACCGGATAGGTTCTGTCGCATATCGACTAGAACTCCCGGAAAGCATGCATAGGATACACCCAGTATTTCATGTGTCGAAAATCAAGCCTTATAAGGCAAGTGGCAGAGTACAGCCACCCCCAGTACCTATCGAGATCGAAGGTGAACTGGAGTATGAAGTTGAACGTATCCTTGACAAAAGAATTAAAAAGCGTGGGAGACGCAAAAACTATGTTGAGTACCTTGTCAAATGGCTGGGGTATGGACATGAGCATAACAACTGGGAATCAGCAAAGTCAGTTGCAAATGCACAGGAACTGGTTCAAGCATTTGAAAATGGCAGAACACCTGTGATGCGAATGCAAACTGCATAAAGTACGGGAAGTACATACTGAGACATGCTCATGTGTGACTATGCTTTGACAGGTTCTCCTGCGATGGGCCCAGAAGAACACTGGGTACACCGCTCCCCGTGCCAAGACGCAATTTGGACACATGAATGCCATGTCCATTGTGATCTTAAACGGAGAAAGATTGGATCTGGACGACCCGCTCGTGCCGGCACCTCGTGGAGCTGTGCGTGTGCGTGGCCGCGGGCGAGGACGAGGTCCCGCACTGGGCCAGCGCACCCCTGCATGGGCGTTTGGTGGTTCCCACTCCAGGGGTCGTAGATCATAGGCCGGGAGGTCGAACATTCCAGCCATTTGGTTGCGGAAGAGTTTTAATGAGGGTTGTGAAGACCGGGAGGTCATGTAAAAACAACCACTCTTTCTCTTCACCATTAACTGTGTAGTGTATACCAACTGGGCATGTGGCAAATCGCACAGCCAGTTCTATTCACATACACATAAAGTTTCTGCTCCCATATCCATATATTGGGACGATGACGCCCCTCTCCCTGAGGGGGACGAATGTTACGCACACCGGCCTGATGTGGGGGACGCCCTACTCATGGTCCTTGGTGTGGGGGACGCCCTGCCCAAGATCGTATAGTATTCCTTGTTCCACGGTAACCATTATACTTATATGGATATGGGAGTAGGAGGGGTGGTCCCGCCTAGGTGCCCTGTAAGGACCTAGGTGCCCGGCGAGGTGGGTCCACGGCTCAAAGAGGGTAGGAACCCCACACCCACAGACTTTTTGTATCACGCCCGCCCCTAAGCACAGTGTCGTAGTGTGTCCTCCTGCTCCTGTGAAGGGTGACCTGCACAGAGACACTCTGGAGGCTCAGAGGCAATCCTTGACAAAAGGTCAAGCTCGTCAGCTGCGAAAAAGCAAGAACGAGCTGTCAAGAAAAGTGTTTGAAAACTAACGATCAGGCTGCCATAAGACTTTTTCACTAGACCAAAGAAAAACTGGACGTAAAGGTGTATACTGATGATGTACTATTGTCTTTAGACAGTGTACATAGTCCAGGTGTTGTGGAGCTACTTGGGGGCAGGCAGTTTATGGTGTTTTCTGCAGCTATATTATGTAATCTTGCTGAGTCATCCTTATCTGTGGTTTACTTATGATTTCCTGGTTCCAACGCTTTGTTCAGCACTCAATTCTGTGGAGTATGGAGGAAGATACAGCCTCGTGAAGACGTAGTACTGAGAGGCCGGGTGCTGGGTGGGAATGGTTGGAATTAGAGCTAGATTAGGTTGATTATAGGTGACCGGGGGCGCTGGGACACGGTCCGTACATTACACTGTGCTGTCATTGTCTGATGTGACGCGATGGACCCGCGACCGGGCATCGCGCAGGTACATTGGATGCGCGCCGCGTTGTGTCAGACTGTAATCGCAAATCCGGGCCCCTCTCTACCCCGCCGCGAGGCAGCGAACCGCCGTTCGCCGCCGCGACTCCACCGCCTGCGCACGGCAGGCTTCGGGGAAGGTCCCCGAGCGTCCCAAGGGCCCACCGCGCTACCGAAGAAACGAGCACCCCGCAACGCCCGCCGGAATCCGGCGGAGAGGCGCGGCATCGAGGCCGCGCCATCGGGTGCGGCGACCGCCCCCAACACTCCGGAAACCAGCGGCCGCCCGCGGGCCGCGACAAGTGGTTTCGGAGCGGAGCCGAAGCCGGGAGCCGAGCAGGACGCGGCGGCGAGAGTGGCCAAGAGGCGCGGCACCATTCGCCGCGGAATCGCCGC
>CAJHUC010000919.1:0-42331 GCA_905146915.1 Ostreobium quekettii | reverse complement strand
GGTGTTCTCGGCTATTGACTTGCAGCAAGGGTACTACCAATTACGGATCGATAAGGCAGATTGTGCCAAAACGGCGTTTGTTACGCCATTGGGCTTGTGCGAGTTCAAAGTACTTCCCTTTGGACTTGCGAATGCCCCTGCGATATTCCAGCAGACGATGCACCATATATTTGGTGATCAACTTGGCAAACACGTCCTAGTTTACCTGGACGATATCTTGGTGTTTAGCCGAACTGCTGAGGAACACATACAACACCTTCGGCAGGTGTTAGAAGTGTTACGACAGCAAAAGTTATACTGTCGAATGCACAAGTGTCGGTTCAATAAGGAGGAGATCTCCTACCTGGGACACATCGTGTCTCAAGAAGGAATTCGCCCAGATCCCGAAGGGATTGAAAAGGTGAAGAACTGGCCTGTACCTCAGTGCGTGAAGCACGTACAGCAGTTCCTCGGACTGGCAAATTACTTTCGAAAGTTCATTCAGGGCTATTCGACAATGGCGACTCCCTTGACAGACTTGACCAAACAGAATGGCAAGTGGGAGTGGACGTCGAAATGTCAGTCAACATTTGAGCACATCAAGGAGTGTTTGACCACGGCTCCTTTGCTCAAAATGCCAGATCCTGAGAGACCATTTGAGGTCATCGCCGATGCCTCACAAACTGCTGTGGGGGCGGTCCTGATACAGGACAATCACCCTATTTGTTATGCGAGTCGAAAGTTCCTCCCAGCGGAGTTGAACTACAGCGTGACAGACCAGGAAGCTTTAGCTTCGGTCCATGCTATCCAGTTGTGGAGATGTTACCTTGAAGGAACATGCTTCAAACTGGTAACGGACCACTGTCCGTTGACCTACCTTAAGTCACAACCACAGCTGAGCCGCAGACAGGCCAGGTGGTCAGAAATCTTACAACAGTTTGACTTTGACTGGGAATACCGCCCAGGGCGAAAGAATGTGGCTGATCCACTCTCTCGCATTCCTCCATCGCCCGATGAGCAGGAGGCTAAGAGGAAAAGTCAACTAGTTGTATGTGGCTTAAGAGTAAAGCATAAGCGGGGCAGCCAAAAAGAGGCAACTGAAGCGGTAGAGGCCAAAGATCTAGCCTCCAGGATCCGTCAGGCCTATGGCGAGGATCCCCAGCTTGCGTCTGTTAGACAGCAGCAAGATATGCGCTGTACAGACGGGTTATGGTTGCGAGGCACTCAGGTGTATATCCCTGAGTCTCCCAGTCTGCGGACTGAGATCTGCCAGTTGGCTCATGACCATCCAAGTGTGGGGCACTTTGGTCAAGCCAAGACCCTGGACTTGGTCCAGCGGCATTACTGGTGGCCAGGAATGCGACGAGAAGTACACCAGTACGTCGATACTTGTCTGGTTTGTCAACAGGCTAAGTACCCTCGTCATAAGACCCCAGGCTTATTACAGCCACTGGGCATTCCTGAGGAGCCATGGACAGAGTTGTTCATGGACTTCATTACACAACTGCCAAAAACTAAGGGAGGTCATGATGCTATCGTCGTGTTCGTCGATAGACTGACCAAAATGGTCCACCTCGCAGCTACGACCACTGAGCTCTCCGCAGAAGGAGCAGCTGACCTGTTGGTGCAGAATGTGATAAGGCACCACGGCCTCCCCTCTCAGATAGTGTCCGACAGAGACGTTCGGTTCACTTCCAGGTTTTACCGGTACCTGGCCGAGAGGTGGAAGATCCGGCTCAACATGAGCACTGCGTACCATCCACAGACGGATGGCCAGACCGAAGTCATGAATCGGGTTCTGGAGGATTACTTACGCAGTTATACGTGTTCTGACCATGACGCGTGGGATGAACTGTTAGCCATGGCCGAGTTTGCAATGAACAACTCGAAAAACAGTTCCACCAAAGAAACCCCGTTCTATCTGAATTACGGGAGGCACCCAAAGAGTCCCTTAGCTCTTGGTGTGCAAATTCGGAAGCCATTAAAGGGCTATGACAATCCGAATGCCCGCGGCTTGGCAGTGGCCATTGAAAGGGCGCAGCAGCCTTATTTGAGGCAGTCTGGTACACCCCTCGTGGAGGGATTACCAGCGGTGACACGATTTGATCACCGTGTCCAATCAGCGCTGAAAGAGGCCAGGGCGTGCTTAGAGAAAGCACGAGATAGGCAGTCAAAGCATGCTGACCGCCATCGAAGAGAGGTGTCGTTTAGTAAAGGAGATGGCGTCCTCCTTTCGACACAGCATATTACTCTCAAACACCCTGGGACTCGAAAACTATTACCGAGGTGGATTGGGCCCTTCACCATCCTCGACCGGATAGGTTCTGTCGCATATCGACTAGAACTCCCGGAAAGCATGCATAGGATACATCCAGTATTTCATGTATCGAAGATTAAGCCTTATAAGGCAAGTGGCAGAGTACAGCCACCCCCAGTACCTATCGAGATCGAAGGTGAACTGGAGTATGAAGTTGAACGTATCCTTGACAAAAGGATTAAAAAGCGTGGGAGACGCAAAAACTATGTTGAGTACCTTGTCAAATAGCTGGGATATGGACATGAGCATAACAGCTGGGAATCAGCAAAGTCAGTTGCAAATGCACAGGAATTGGTTCAAGCATTTGAAAATGGCAGAACACCTGTGATGCGAATGCAAACTGCATGAAGTACGGGATGTACATACTGAAACATGCTCATGTGTGCTTATGCTTTTGACAGGTTCTCTTGCGCTGGGCCCAGAAAAACACTGGGTATACTGCCCCCCGTGCAAGGTCGCAGTTTGGACACATGAACGCCATGTCCGTTGCGATCCTCAACGGGGAGAGGTTGGAGACCGCCGACCCCTACGTACCATTTCCCCGTGCGCCTGAGCGTGCACGCGGACGTGGGCGACGGCGGGGTGCCGCACCGGGCCGATCTGTACCGGCGTGGGCTGCTGGTGGTACTCGGCATCGTGGTCGCCGATGAAAGGCCGGGAGGTCAAACATTTCAGCCACTTGGCTGAGGAAGAGTTTTAATGAGGGTTGTGAAGGCCGGGACGGTCATGTAAAACAACCACTCTTTCTCTTCATCCAAAACTGTTTTGTGTGTTGTGTTTTGTTAACTGGGCATGTGGCAAATCGCACAGCCAGTTCCACCAACATACATACAATGTTTCTGCTCCCGTATCCACTTATACTGGGACGAGGACGCCCCTCTCCCTGAGGGGGACGAATGTTACGCGCACCAGCCTGATGTGGGAGACGTCCTACTAATGGCCCTTGGTGTGGGGGACGCCCTGCCCAAGGCACGTACTATTCCTCACCCACTGTAACCTTTATCCATATTAGGATACGGGAGTAGGAGGGGTGGTCCCGCCTAGGTGCCCTGTAAGGACCTAGGTGCCCGGCGAGGCGGGTCCGCGGCTCAAAGAGGGCAGGAACCCCACACCCACATCCTATTCGTAACACGGTGGAGGCCCCATTTCCGCCCGATGTGGCTCAACAGCCTGATCACCCTCCAGCCCAAACAGAAATTCCTCATGTGGAGGTTCCTGGGTCTGGAAATGACCGGGTGGGTACTCGTACACCCTCTCGTAACCTCCCGATCCGGATGGATGGGATGATCCACTGTAAGCGGGTGTTGGGTACTCCTCTTGTCTTGGGGCGATTTCCGCTTGTGGTACCCTTCCGGGTTGGTATGCCCTCCCGGGCTGTGCCGCCATCCCTGGCTGATAGTACCGAACTGGCGGATACACAGCTGACTCCGGCGCAAATGGAGACATCTCCTGCAGCCTTTGAATCTTTTGCTGCGTAGTTTGCACAGGAGGCTGTGATGTCCGCTGTCCAGCCTGCCCCATTGTATAAGGCCGCACCGGTTGTCTTGGCGCCATTTCTGGCTGAGCCACTGGACGAGCCGGTGTGGAGGGACCTGCCTGCATCGATGGTCCCGGGGGCATTTGCACCGATCCCTCTTCAGGGACTTTTCGGCCAGTTCTCCGGATGGCCTGCCATTCCATGGCTGCTTCCTGACCCTCTGGCACATATATCCCCAGTGCCGTCTGCTGCGCATCAAAGAGGCCACGCAGCTTCCCGGGTATACGTTGGAGGGCGTCCCTTGGGACTTGGGCCCTGTATGGGGCATGTCCTCCACGGGGATGATAATACCCCTTAAAGTATGCCCCTCCATGAGGGTCATGAAAGGCGCCCAGTGTATCCCAAAAGCCCCTCGTGTCCTGTATGACAGGGACACGCATCACTGGGGTGGGCTTTGCAGCCTCGTGCGGCACTTTGGCACGTCCGCTTTGATCAGCCGCCATTTGCTGGGCGCGGCGTTCCTGGTATCCAGGCCCCGGTTTCGCCGGTTTGTAGGCAATTTCCTGCCGTCCATGAGAAATCTGCTTTGCTTCCTGAAGCTGCAGAAATGCTGCATAATCCTCATCTCCCATGATGGAGCGCAGCTGTGCAGCTTTTTCTGCATCCGCTTTCGCTTTCTGCAAAGCAGCTTCCTGTCTCTGCAGGATCTCATAGATCTCCCGTCTTTCCCGGGGAATTGGACTGGCAGGTTCACCTGCTGAACCGAGATACACAATCTCATCGTTACCAGCAGAATCACCAACTTCTGCACGGTTACGCATCTATGTATTCTTCACAACAGGTCGCAGCAAAGACAGTTCAACAGGATGATTACCTGAAACTGGCCTTTGCGGGCCTTTGGATTCCTCCTTTGCCTTTCTAGGCTGTGTTCTCGCCTCTGCAGGCGGGTCTTTGGCCTTATCAGGCTGTTCTTTCGCCTTTGCTTCTCCAAGCGGGATCTCCCTCTCCGGCATCCTTTGCCCCTTAGGACCGCTGGTTTCCACAACCGATGGCGATGCCGGCTCCGGTTGGAGAGGGACAAAGCGGGCAGGGTGGTTTACACCACTGTCACTGCCGCTACTGTCCTGCTGGTCTGCCCAGCGGGTGGAGGTCCCCTCCTTGGCAATACGGGCAAAGGCCTTAGCCTGCTCGGCCGGGTCCAGCTCATCGACCTTGGGCTGTACCTCCAGGCGCTGCGCCTTTTGGCTGCCTCCTGCGGAGAAAAACCGCTTGATCTCAGCCTTGCGCTGGCGTTTGTGAGCTCGCTTACGCTCATACTTTTCAGGATTCAATTGACGATCCCGCTCACGTCGCAGCGCTTTCAACTCTCTCCGCTGTTTGGCCTTTCTGGCCTTTTGCTCGTCTAATTTCTTTGCACGAGCAAAACGATCTCGGTTACGAATCCGTCGTCTCTCCTTCTCCATCCTATGCACTTGTGCACGGGTTGACATATCACCCGGCAAAGGAGAAGCACATGATGAGAACGACAATTCCGAGATCTCTTCCCACCGCTCGTGGGGATCATTAGGGTCTGGTCTCTCCGGACTCCCCTCGCTCAAGTCCCATGGTTCCGGGATATGCCTGAGCGCAAAGGCCATCTTTTCTGGCCAATTTGGGTCCTCTTTGGCAATTTGATCTGCCATTCGAGGACCATACCACCTTTGTATTCTAACCAGTCTGGCGGTGGTTAACCTTTCTCCAAACTGGTCGGCGGCCATCCGCCATCCCTCGTCAAGCTCATCGACGAGATCACTGTGGAACTTTGTCCACATTGCACGGCACGGTGGTTGCCGGCTATATGGATCTCGAGTGTCTGGAACGAACTCCAGCACCCTTGAGCTTTCACCCGGCCCCCATTCTGGTAGCGCAGGCCTCCGAGGGCTCCAATTATGGCCTCCCGGCCTTGGCGGACTTTTTCCGCAAACAGCTTGAGCGCTTTCTGTGAGCGACTCATCTCCAGTCCCGTCCGATCCACTAGGTGTTCTCACATACACCTGGGATTTGAGCCGTAGCTCCGGGATCTTGACCTTCCGGCCTTGCATTCTCTCAACTCGCCCTAAGGCTTTGGCCTCCCGGCCTTGATATGGAGATTTCTCACTTTCCATCGGCCGCTCACCTGGCGATGGACTCTTCCGCTTGGAGCGCTGCTTGCCAGCAACCTTCCAGTCTTCCTCTGGGATGGTTGGCATGGGCAGCTCCGACGGACTGGGGGCCCTCACAGCTGGCACCACCTGTTGGGCGCTTCTCTCTTCTGCCTCCTGGGCCCGCTGCTTTTGCTTCAGGAGGCGGTCACTCAACGCCTTGACTTGGTCTTCGGCGGAGGTTTTGGCTTCTTGGGCCTCGCGGCTCTGCTGCTTCGCCTTCTTCATGGCCAGCTCTTTCTCTCGAGCTTCTTTCTTGGCCTTGTTGGCGGCGATCTCCAGCGAGGCGATCCTCTCGGCGGTCTCTTCATCCCGCTTCGCTCTCGCCTTCTCGGCCGCGGTATCCGCCATCTTCTGCAGGAGCTCTTTGATACCAGGGATCTTCAGCAACGTCGCCGCCGCCTCAGCGTCCTGGTCTTGCTCCTGTGTCTTCTCCGCCGCCGGCGGGGTATCCACTTCTTCCATCGGCTCATCTTCTGCTGCGGGTGCCGATGTGGCTGTGGAGGGTCCAGCCATGTCCTCCCGGACTGTTACACCTCCTGGCCCATCCCGGGCTTGTTCAGTTCCTTGCCCATCCCGGGCTGTATCGATCGCCTGCCCATCCCGGGCTTGTTCTTCCCCCTGCCCATCCCGGGCTTGTCCCTCCAATTCCTCAGCCTCCATGGAGGAGGCCGGGGAAGGGCTTTGACGTCTTGTACTCTCTCGCGCTCCCAGGTGGAAGCGTGGCCGCCACCCTCAGGCGGCTCCGAAACCAAATGTTACGAATAGGATGTGGGTGTGGGGTTCCTGCCCTCTTTGAGCCGCGGACCCGCCTCGCCGGGCACCTAGGTCCTTACAGGGCACCTAGGCGGGACCACCCCTCCTACTCCCGTATCCTAATATGGATAAAGGTTACATGGGTGAGGAATAGTACGTGCCTTGGGCAGGGCGTCCCCCACACCAAGGGCCATTAGTAGGACGTCTCCCACATCAGGCTGGTGCGCGTAACAGCATGGAAAACGCACGAGGTGATCGCTATGTACAAAAACGACGTTCGTGTAAAAGGCAATGGGGTTCATGCCAAAACCATCGACGGCGAAGGCAAGGGGCAAAAGACCGTGTGACTGGGCCAACGGGCACCCTCCGAGGGGCGAAGTAATATTACTGCCTGCACCAAATCGGTGACTGCTTGCACCAAATCACATGCACACTATGTCCTAACCTTAGTTTTAGATTTCAGTTTAGTTTTAAGGTGAGTTTAAGGTTAGATTTAGGTTTAGGGCAGGTTTGGTTTCGGTGTTTAGGGTTTAGGTCTTAGGTTAGGTAAGTTTTGGAGGGAGTTGGTGCAAGCAGTCATCATCATCATCATCATCATGATTTTTTACAGAACAAGGCAATGAGGTAGCCGTCAGCTTCCTATTTTGCCTGAGCAAAGCAGAGTCGGTGATTGGTTCATCGGAATCTAAGGAGAATACAAACTAAATGTATGAACTATGAAATTTCGATGCCTAGAAGTGATAATCGATGGCAATACATCAAACGAAGTGTGTTCGCAAGCTGTCGAGCTGGAACTGTAGCAAAGAGTACTTTTGCATTGCGACATTGAAAAATACGAGAGTGGCAAGCAGTCACTGACGAAGTGCAGGAAGTCACCGATTTGGTGCAGCCAGTAGTTTTATGCCCCGAGGGGCCGGCCAGCCGTGCTGCAGTTCTTTTGCACCGGCACAGCATCGCATTCACATGCGAATGGTCGCCCATCGAAGATGATGCCCAGGAGTTGACACCGAATAGCGTCAGTCCATGTAGGACACAACGATGCAATCAACAGATTTTGCTGCGGCACGACAGGTCGTGGCTGTTTGACGAGTGGCAGCCGCCGCAACGTGAGCCGTGCCACGAATCGCACTCCGTGCAAACGATTGACTGGCTGGGTGGGTTGTGGCGCACGGGAGTTGTGCGGGTTCCCATTGCGGGTACGATCGCGCGTGGCGGAGGTCAACGGCCCATCACGACAACTATGATCGCGTGAGATTCTCCGTGCCGTGTCGGAGGGAAGGGTCAAAGCCACTCGCGCCGCGAGCTGGGGACCTTGTCACATCGCGGCACTGTCGCGAGTGCGCCGACGGACATCACATCGCCACATCGTGTGCCAATCGCCTGCGGAATCACGTTACTTCTCTGCCCAAGGGGTTGCGCGACGGGGAAAACCACGCATCGCGCCCTGGCTCATTGCGGAACGGCGGTGCGAAGTGAAGGATTGACGGCAAGTCGTTTGGTAAGCCAGACTACAACTCGAAAGGACATGCCCCACATCGCAAGTTGGAGATTTGTGTTGTGTTGGCTTGCTACAAGGACGTAACGAGCTGCAACCAGTACATGGTTACGTTCAGTAAAGGTTGTTAGAGTGCGGAACGTGACGATACCCGAACAAAGGCGTGTACCTCGTGCATGAGCTTTGTCCTGGCATCTTATGGCATACCTGAAACCAGGGGTCAGTTGGGAGGGCAGCCATCGTGCATTCCTTCCCTGCACTGTGCAAGATTGCCATTGTTGCAACATAAGTATCTGTTGATGATTAGACTGGACTCATATAGTAGGAGATTGCAGTTGATTGGATATCTCAACGTTCCGGATGCTATTGAAATACAACTTTGCTTGGTTCCAGTTGTTGCTGAATGAATATTGTATACAATCTTGCAATTGCTTATATCATGATCATTTTGAGTGTGTTTGTAAACTAATATTTACAATGACGAAATTGCTAAGACTCCGTAATATGTGTGTTCGATTTGCTGTAAATACATCGAGAATTGCTAAAGCATTATCACGTAGAGTAAGTCTGTTAGGTAAAAATTATTTGTTGTGAGATATTAGGTTCACCATGGCACGTACATATGCACCTGGGTTTCTGCCAGCTCCAGAGGAGCAAGTTCGGGTCCTGTCAGCGGTCGTGACTGATGGTGGAAGTGGCACAACCGCCACGTACAAAGTTCAATCGTCAATAGGGACGGTTACGAGTGTGTTTGAGCATCCGCATCCCTCCAAGGGTATGCAAGTGCATTTACGAATGGAAATGCAAGGAGGAAACGTCGAACCAATCCACTGTGTGGTTGGTTTGGAAGCGATTGCGCGGGCAGGCAGTTCCTCTCGATGGAATTCTGCAATGCTGAGTACATTGTTGGCCGAAGGCAGGCTTCCAATTGTGGACGCATCCAGTTGCGTTCATCTGTGTGAAGTTGAGGACTTAGCAGGCCCAATGACAATTCGTCATACTGAGCTGTCATCGGACACCGCACGGGTGGAAAAGTCCGATCACATGACAGTTCCATCACAAGGGCAACGCTCAGCTGCTGAGAAAGAACGCGAGGAATCACGGGCGACAAGCAAACCAGAAGAAAGTCTGGTAAATAATTTCTTGTGAAAGACATTATTACGACATGCGTTGAGATTACCATTGAACTGGATGATAGCTTATTTACATTCCAACTTTTGTAGAATGAGTAACGTTGGTTATCCTACTAATAACATCATAATTTAAAGCAATACTAAAATACAATATAAAGTTCAAGCCCAGTCGGTACTGGGACACTTTGTAAAATTTAGTACGATCGAGTTTGAGTTTGATGTTTACATTTCATATAAGTCGGAAAATGATCCTGACTCTAAAATTGCTTTCCTTGCGTGTTCATTCATTTATAAGCCAAACTGCGAGTTGGGATCAGTTGCTGAAATCTTCAGTTTGAATTGATGGTTTGTTTTCACGTAAGGGGTGCAGTGCACCCAAAAGGCAATGGAAGTCCAAGCTTCGTGAGTGCTTGGAAAAGTTTGCAAAATTGGTGCGTTTGAGTTTGCGTTCGTTGTTTGAATGTTTGTATGGGTCTATACAAGATCCAGAGTCAGTGATCCGATGGTAGGAGCCAAACATAGTGCGTGTTTGGTCTTGGCATTTGCACTTCAATGTAACATTCTGTTCACTTGCATTTAGTAATAATAATAAACGGAATTCACAAGTTAACATTAGATTTATGATAATATATATTATTTACCTAAATCCCGGTGTGAATGTTTAAAGGTTGGGACATCTGGCAGAAGTTCTCCATCTATCGAAGTTGACCTAGCAACTGAGTTGCTCAGCTCCTGGCTGACTGATTTCAAAGAAGGAGCAGAACTGTTGCGAAGAATGATTTTTGATGAAGGCACGTCAACTACGTGCACACCGACGTTGTCATTTACACAAAAGCAGTTGATAGCTGAACAAGCACGCAGTTTGATGCCGATGTTGAGGAAAGGTCTGCGGTCTCCTATGGAGAGGCATTATGGCATGGCCGCCATTTTGCGCTTTGTCAATGATGTTTTTCGAATCGTGATTGAAGGACATGAGTGCGCCGTCACCCTAATGTGGAAGACAAATCAGTGGTTTCGCGATGTCCAAAGGAAGTTGGAAATGACGCCTTCTGCGGATTCTCAGCCGAGCATTGATAAAGTTGCATCTACTCTTATTGCGGAAGTTGAATTGTTCAAAGGCAGCTTGGTTGAAGTGGCTCGGTCTGAGAGTCACAAGGCTCTTGACATGCGATACAAGCAAAGGCGCATAATGGATTGGGACGAAGACCTCAGAAGAAAGCGGGGGCGTTGGGGGCCCACCAGTTTTCGCGGTGGTAGGAGCACCTGGGCCAGCTCCCGTCCTTGCAGACAGTGGTCTCAAACAGGTCGGTGTTCTTATGGCCTGGAGTGCCGCTTCGTTCATGACCAAGGAGAGAGTATTTCTGGTGGACGTGGAAGATCAGTGGACGGTCATGACTTGCAGGGAAACGCACAGCGCCCAGGTTCAGTGCCACGGAAGGGATAGAAAGTCTGGGGTTTGAGGAGGAGGAATTTGCGGAGGATGAGGAGATCAAACTCCAACGGAGATTGGATACTCCTATGACCTGGATATCGCATACTGATACTCAGCAGATGCTGCCCATTTGCGCCTCACAAGGTGCATTGCTTGGTGAGGATGTGGCTTTGAATTTCCTAGACTGGGAGTTGCAGAAGCTTGAACATGCAGCTCATGAGCGCCCCGTTGTTTTGCAAGATGATCAAGAATGGTTAAGTGACTTGTTGAACATCATTCCCAGTCTGGAGCATTTCAAAGCTGGCTTCATTCATTCCCGTGTTAGAGTATGGGAACGATATTTTCAAAACTTTCGCCAACGTAAGCAAGTGCAATTAGTGCTTCGATGGATTAGAGAAGGGGTTAAATTGTCATTTTGTGGTGTTTTTGATGCACAACAAAAAAGTCAGCCAGGTTTTGAAACCAAAATTAGGTTAGTACGCGATATGCTATGTCCAATAGTAGGGATAGACAAGGTCGATGCTTTCTTAAGTGGATCTGAACCTCATAGGATCGTATTTCCTAATCGATCTTCCGTTGATATATATTCTGAATTTGTGGCAGAAGAATTACAGAACTTGTTGAAAACTGGTGCCATTACAGTGTGGGATCCAACAACGGCGGGCACCCCTATTGTTGTCAATGGAATGGCAGTGGTCGTTGGGTCTACAAAGAAGAGGTTAGTGGTAGATTTGCGCTATGTTAATAGGTTTGTAGAATACCAAAGATTGCAATATGAGCGACTGTTGGATGTTCCTCAATTCGCAGCTTTAGGGGAGTTTGCATATACTACTGATTTCAAGAGTGGGTACCATCACATTCGCATGCATTCGTCAGCTTGGCCATATTTAGGTATACAATTTGAAGGGCAGGTGTATGTGTTCACCCATTTGCCATTTGGTTTGTCATCCGCATGCAGGGTGTTCACAACTATTATGGGCGAAGTGTATAGACCATTGCGCTTAGCTGGGATCCGAATGTCGTATTTGCTTGATGATGAATTCGGGGTAGCTCAGACTAAAGAGCAGGCCAAAGTACAATGCAGTATAGTGGTACGTATATTGGTATTTCTCGGTTTCTTTATAGGGGTCGGAAAATCACAGCTCATCCCATCGCAGAGGATTAAGTTCTTAGGCATGTTGATTTGTTTGGATACTGGCAAGTTTGAGGTTCCTATGGATAAATTAGAGGGTTTCAAGGTCTTAGCTCGTACTTTTCTTGCTGCAGCAGAGTTGAGCAATCGTCAATTAGCTCAACTTGCTGGCAAAATCATATCTTTCCGACCCGCAATACAACAGGCCCCATTGTTTGTTCGAGATTTGTACAAGACGATGATTTATAGCCAAAAGTGGGACTTTGTCTTTCCCAATCCTCAGCGGGTCAAGGCAGTTCTGCAATGGTGGCTGCAACACGTCGATCTTTACAATGGCTCAAGATTGTGGAAGCGCGATGCATATATTAGAATCATTTGTGATGCATCAGATATTGGGATTGGAGCACATGTTCCGGATTTCCTAGATATTCCACCCATTGTCTTATCCTTCTCAGATCAAGAATTATATATACATGGTCATTTGCAATCAAGCACATTTCGCGAGATTTTGGGTATGCGGAAAGTTTTAGAAGCAATGATTGAGCACTATCCGCATCGGGTGCTTCACGGTCGCCTTGTATTTTTCTCGGACAGCCAGGGGGCAGTCGCTGATTTGTTGAATATGCGATCGCCGGTCGATATGATCTTTCAGGAAGTTGTCAACACGTATACTATTGCCAACAAGTTTGATGTGGAAGTTGATTATGAGTGGAGACCTCGATCAGAACCTGAGCAAGTGGTGGCGGATTTCTTTTCTAAGGTCAAAGATGCTTCTGACATTTGGATGGACAGTCGAATGGTGCTTCAAATCCAGCAGAGATGGCACGTTAGCTTTACTATCGATCTATTTGCTAGTGGGGATACCGGTTGTGCAAAGGCACATAGGTTTTACTCGAAGTTCTTGTGTCCAGGTTCAAGTGGTAGTGATGCTTTTCGATATAATTGGCGCTACTCTTCAATCGGCACCAAGGAGTTCTGTTGGATATTTGGTCCTTATGACCAAATGGGACGTATCATCAAGAAAATTAAAGATGATCGGTGTGACGGCGTGCTGATCGCCCCTAATTGGTCATCGTTTTGGCGTGCACAATTGCGTCCCGAGTATTTGCCTATAGTCGCATCATGGATGTTGCCGAATAATAAAGGTTTGGTGCGTTTGGGTCCTCGGTATCCTAAGACAGCTGTGCGGTCTGAATTTCAACAGACCTTTGTATTAGTAGCCTATTTGATTCAATGGCCTTGATTCTGGACTCCACGTGGTGTCTTTTCTTCATGCATTTGTCAATCTTCCTTTCCCATGTTTTACATTCATTACAATGTCCTGTGCCCCCTCAAATGTTTGGTACGATTCAAGTATCTTTTGGCCGTTTCCACCGTAATCAACGCTTGGCCAGCTATATCTTCAATCGGGATTCCTCTCTCATAGTACGCGTGTTGCATCGCCCCTCGTTTCAAACTATACAGTGTTTCTTGGCCTTGCATCTCCCATTTCCTCAGTAGGCCTTGGAACGATTTTTGCAATACATCGGTATTCGCTGGTTTTTCTTCTAATTGATCCGTACCCCGCCGGAATGTGCGAAACACATAGTCGGTAATTGGCCTTCCGTACTTTTTATTCCAAAGCAAAAACATCTGCCATGATCGCAGCGGACATATAAACCACCAATCTACTGGCAGCACATGTAGTGTGATACTTCCTGCGTCCTGCCTCTGGCGATTCTTAATCCATGACACGTCTAACTGCCAAACCTGCCCATCCATCAAGGTTTGCTCCGTCAATGCTAATTCGCGTTGTTGGCCGCCCGGTTTTCTCAGCCAATACAATCGCATTTCGCCGATCGTCTTTGGTCGTTGAAATGTCGACCACATCATTGCCGACACCACCAGCGTTCGTAGGTGCAGATATGTTGTTGCATCAAACTCTATACTGCCCTTTTGCCACTCCTGCATCACTGCGTTGCCCAATCTTCTTTGCATATCTTGGTACTTCGCCCAACTCATGGGCTCTGCTGCGGCTTCTGTATATCCGCTTCGTTGCATATCGATTTGGTACCCCTTTCTCAGTTCTTGTATGCTTTGATGCTTGATTGGATTCCCTACTCCAGCATTCCAGTCACCAGATCGCCCTCGTCGCTCAAACCATTGTGCCAGATGTGACAATGTTCCACTTAATGTTCCTGGTGCTGCCCTCTTGATGCAAGCCCCTCCTTCTTTCCTCATCGGTATTCTTCCATATGTTGGCATCCATTCTTTTGTCATGTATACGAGTACATCGTAGGGTGTGCAGTTATCTAATGTTTTCTTCAGTGGCAGTTTCTCCAGAAATTCTTGTAACTGCTGTACCTGGCACTCTTCCTCCTGCCTTGTCTTGAATGCTCGACATTGCCTCCCCAAATTTGCTGCTGTGCTCAATCCTTGTTTGTACATGGTTCGGCACTCCTCTACACTGACTTGTGCCTGACCTGCCCTGGTGGCCACTTTGGTTCGCTCTTTCCTATACCAGCTCTCCACATCGTCATCCCACGTTTCTTCCTACCACACAATTCACTCGTTAATTCCTTTGTTCTCCTTTGTTTTCACTCCGTGGTCGATCTGTTTGGTTGGGAAGGAAGGCTTGATAAGGATATCCAGCCTTTTGGGAAGCGTTATGACTCCTCATCGCATAATGACTTCCATTCCCTGGTGGCCGGCCAGGCACCGGCCAGCTACTCCATGCAGCACGGAGTGAGATCGTAAGTATGTATTCATTAACTTGCCATATGATGAATGGGGACTGCGCCCAGAAACAAAGGGTGTGCACATCCGTCGCTGATGCCCCTGTCCGCGCCCGCGCCCGGCCACTGCGAGAGCCCGCGCGGTTCCTACAGGAGGACCAGGCAAACCTGCCCCTGCCCACTTGCGCACGGACCCGACCTCTGTCCAGAAGGCGCGGGAGGCGCTGGGCGGTGAGTACCCAAGACGTCAAGCGCCCAAGCAAAAGGCGCCCACCGCAATTCGCGGACCCGTTGGTGCCGCATGGCGCAGCCCTCCTTGGCATCTCTCAGCTGCTGGACGCCGGACTGGAGAGGTGCGGTATGAACGGGAACTCGCAACGCAGAGAGGCGGGCCTTGGGTTGGCTGCAATCACGGTCGCCACAGCGGCGCCCGTGTCTGTTCGAAGTCGTGGTGTTTGTGGGGGGCTGCCTGGGAGGGCCTGCGCTCCTGTTTGCGGTTCCAGGCTCGCCAGGCTGTCGGTATGCGCGCCCCCGAGCCGCCCAGTGCTCTGGATTGGCCGGATGGCGAAACCTTGGGCAAAAGGCGTCCCATTGGCGGGTCGCTGGCACGAGGGGCCCCATACTGGTGCGTTGCAGCTTTTGTCTGGGAATGGTATTGCTTGCGCACTGGATGCCGTCACGATCCGTGAGTGTGGCACATACGCATGCGGTGGTTGGGCCTCGGATGCGCTGGGACGTCAAGCTGGGGCCCCAGCCACGGACGGACATTCCCACTGGGTGTTGGTAGCTCATAGACTCCGAAGCAGGCGGTGCCGCCTGCGCGGCTTAGGGAGTGGCGGGGGTTTCACTGAAACTGGCGGGATCCTCGTTGTCCTTTTCCGCTTTGACTCCCTTTTTTGATTTCACGTCGTCGCCCTAGTTTGAGGGACAAGATGCCGTCCTGACAGTTGCAGTGCTTTGCCTTCTAGTGTTGCTAGTTGAAGTGCTCAGTTGTGTGCTGCGTGCGTACGTGTCTGAAGGGATACTTTGGCCGTCCTTGTGTGTCTTTGTGAGACCGGAGTGAACCCTGAGGTCAGCTCTCTAGTCCATTTGGTGTCAAACATCAGATGCTACTGTTGGACCAATTGAAGCCCAAGACAAGCTGCAAGTGGCGAATGCCCTCCAGAGGAGGCAGGGGACCTGATGTGTTTGGCAGGGATAACAGCGAAGTCCGCACAGGATCGCCTCTGCCAAACAGCTGGAAGCCGATGCACTTTGATCGTTGCTGCAATGGACTGGGACCTTGGGGGATGCGGCTTACATTCACGTCTGGATTCCGTGTGTCCACACTGGGCCTCGAGCGGCTCGACAACAATAAAGCAAGGCCTGGGTTGCCTGCTGCTTTGCCAAGAAAGGTCACTGCGGTGCATCTTGACACCTGGCTGTGGCATGCCCTTGGTGGGTCGATGTGGCAGTTACGCATGCTGTCTGAACAGCAGTGCCCAATGCTGCTGTTGGGCACGGCCGCAACACAATTGTAAAACTTTCAGGCTTGCCAAGTTTGCCCAGCAGTATTCTGTGGTGTGCAACTTGAAGATGTTGTGGGTGTCTGTAGCATTCATTGCCGCCAATTCTATTGATTGCCCATCAATTCCTTGCAAACGTATCTTCCAGACAATGCGATGGGCATGCCCTGGAACAGCGTAACAGTCCGCAGGCATGCCCAACTGTAAAGTGGGAGGTCGTTTCAATGCTGTGCCCAAAAGCGGTGTGCAGGGCACACCACGCATCTTCTCATCAGTGCACAACCCACCTGCAACAGCTTGCAAGATGTGATGGTGGATTGATCGCTTTCCTGGCAACGCAATTCTTGTGGCGTGTAAATGTTGCCACTCTCCAGTTTCATCATGCACAGTATTGGTACAGTTATCTATGCGCGGTGGTTGCACATCTGGACAAACCTGGACCATTGCTCACTGACTGGTCACTCACGTGCCTGTTTGGCTCGTGATATGTTTCTCTTCATTGTGAGCGTCTGCGGACGCAGGACAGGATGGGGACGCAACTGCTTGCAGTGCGGATACCGTGACACCTGCTCTGATTCCTCAGCCGCTGCTTTCTACCACTGCCTTCTTTGGGCCCTTTAAAGGGTGGAATTGCCAAGACTCCTGTCAGGCGATGTTGGGCGCTAGTTCCTTTTTCTTGTGCTGGCCATTGGCATATGCATTGGCAACTGAATGTTGATGGGACTATTGTTGAGGGCGGCTGATGATGCAAAGGGTACTGAGCACCAGGCAGGGGAGTCGAGGCTTTGTTGTCCTGGCTTGGCATCCCAGCAGCATTCCCAAGGATGGGGGAGCAGTCACTTGCAGATCAGCTTGTGACGGGTTCCTTGTGCACTGGGCAAGTCCTATAGCCTTGAGGACAACCTCCACGAACGATGTTTATTTTCGAGACATCATTGGTTTGGAGGTGGTTGGGTGCTTCTCAGTCCATGGCATGATTGGCAAGGCTGGCCTGGTCGACGTGCTTGTGCTTTTTTTTTGTAAGTTATGATAACTGGAACGATTTCAGTGCACAGCTACACACATGGAAATATAAGGGGTTATGATCGATGCCGAATGTCAGACAGGGCAGGGCATCAAACGTGGCATACATCGGTACATTTCAGTACATTCTGGGACACTTGGGACATTTGGCACATTAGCTAACGACCCCTGTCTTTCCTTCATGACGTTTCCTCCCTTGATGCTTAGGACGCCCTTCCTAGGACGTCGAACGCTCATCGGACACTGGCGTTTTCCTTCCTCTCTCATTGTTTGGGACCCTACATCGGTTCATGCCGGGAAAGGGTGCTGTTGTGCTTCACGATGCGTGGGGGAGCTCCTCTGTTCGTCTCACAGTGTAGCACGTTTGGAATTCAACAAAGGAAAATGGAAACACGTGTGGTCACGTCGTGTGGACGGCTACGCTGAGATAGCATTAGATTCCAACGATCAGCACAGCCTTACAACCAGAACGATCTTTCACAACACACCCCGAAAGCCAGGTCGCCAAGTTCTCCATTGGTGCAGACCAACGACGTGGGGCAGGGCAACTGATTTGGGCATTGAACCCATGGATGCATTGTCCCAGGCCGTGCTTCTACTCAGCGTCACTGAATGCAGTTGAAGAAGTTTAGGTGATTGTGGTAGGGGCATATAAAAGGAGAGGAGCATGTGTGCGCACAGTCCTTGACCGCAACCAAGGACAGCGCCCACCTCCCCACGACCCCCTCTGACCCCCTCCGCTGCTTTCATTGGCTTAGCGGCGCGCTGCCCCACTCCCGCGGCAAGGGACGGCACGATATTGAACCGTGTCAGCGGGAGCTGCACTAGAAGCTCCCTCGAAGCGTCTGCCAGTCTGCCGCCAGGTCGCTGCAACAGTGCTACAACCTGTCGTCCTCCAAAGGTGGGGCGCCTGTGCCGAGGGCGGAAGCGTGTGCGGGCGTTGTGGCTGCGCAATGTGTTCGAACGCGTGGGAGGCGCACCTCGCTCTGACTGGGGTCTAGAACAATGACCCGCGGTTCATCCATTCAGGAAATGTTGCGTTTGAAACCAAGGAGGCAGCCGTCAGATCGCTGGCTTGCCCGACAAAAGCAGTCTCCATGATTGGTTTATTGCAGTTCATAAAGGAACTGGTTCACAAAAGAGCGCAGAATCCGCCAATTCGTAGATTGGCAGGAGCCATTGACGATGGTGCTGCACGGAAAGGACCATTTTTCTGCCAGTTGGCCGCAGGGGGTGGAAGCACGAAGCGTTCTTGCCCGTGTACGTCGCAGAGTTTTCATTGACTCGGACGTGCACCGCCATAGGCACCGCAGTGAAAGAACAGCTGTGTTTAATTTGAGGATCTGAGGCACACAGTCGGAGGCCCAATCGGCATGAAAATTGTACAACGGATTGGCTCGTATTTACGTACTGTTACATATATGTAGGCGCGAAGATGCTAAAACTATTTTTGGCATAAATATGCGTAGACGTGCTGTGTTTGAGGTACAATGAACATGCCAGGCATGTAGAGTACATCCGCTGAAAATACTGCAACATATTTGTTTCCTCTTTTGAATTGAGATCGTTCCAGAATCGGTACAGGAAATTTCTTTTGCTTTACAGCAATGATGCGTCCTACTGTATGACCGACACTGGGCTGCAAAAAGTCCAAATTAAAGCCGGACTAGAAGGTAGCTCGTCCTGCATGTGAGAGTTGGGAAGTTGTACCAGCCGATGCCAACATGTCACCAGTTGTCGGAACACACCATTATTCTGAGAATGCATGGTAACACATTCACCAGTCGGCTCCGAGTCGGAAGCACAAAAACTCCAGTGTCCCGAGGCTGCAAGCCGCAGAAATGCGTCAAGGGTGTGAATTGCCACACGGGTGTCCAGAAAACCCAGCCGCAGACTTTGTCATGGCCATTCTGTTTTCAATGCAATTGCACTGATGGCCAACTTGCCCATCAGCGTGCCTCCCCTGCCTTACCCAATACATTACTTTGGGCGCCCAACGCAATCTGTCGGTCAGACTTGATAAGGTCGAAAAAACTAATTGCCTTAGTCACATGAGAGCACGGCGCGAGCTTGCACAGCCTGGACGCCCCTCCTCGTGCTGCAGGAGGGCAAACGAATCACACAGTCGCGAGGGTGAGCTAAATTTATTGTGCGGTCTCGCACATAGTTGCTTACCCTGTGCCAGGTGGAGCTTGCGATTTTATTGCGATCGCAAACCGATCACGATACACATGACGGCCAGAACGTCTTGATGCTATCTACCATCATCAGCATTGGGGCTGTGAGTCCTATAGCGGGGAGCCAGCGGAGGGTCGCCCCTGCATGAGCGTGCTGTGGGGGCTGTGGGGCTCGTCGGGGCAAACGAGCTGCTGTCGCTTACGAATTCCCCGATTCCGACACAGTTTTGGCCCGCAACACATCTCGCCCAGAGATGCCCGGTGCATTGTTGAAAAGGCAAACTTGATTCATACATTCCCCGGCTCGTCTCAGGCCGCCAAAGCTGGCCCCATTCCCGCGTGAACGACGGCCAATGACACACGGCCAGGAAGGCTGCCTTCCTCGCTGCAAAGAATTTGGGGTAGGAATTGAGCTCAAGATTCATGCAGTTGAACCCTTGAGATACGTCTTCAAAGCATGATGCGGAATTTGGGATCCGCCACAGAGGCGATGGATGCAGCGCCTGAAGTGTGACCATTGAGTCCGGCATCCCCTTCCCAGGGCAGCATCGACGCTTGACGGACAGAAGATGCGCCCATTGAAAGAAAGTCCAGAACTCAAGTGGGCGCATGCCTCTAACACAAAAATAGCTCAAGAATGACATCGCAACACGTACAGGCTGCTACAAAAGAAGCCAGATCCCGGGTCTTTACCCCAGTCCCAAGAACGAATTTGCCACGTGCGCAGAACTCAGAGCGCCCACCCCATTTGATCCAAAATAAACTACTGGCAAAAAGGAATCAATTACTCAACATCAAACGGTGGTGCAACGACGCCATCGCATCACAAAACACTCGTTCAGTGATTCAACCCGCGCGATCCCAAAGTATTGAAGTTGATGAGCAAAAACGACTTTGCAGCGTTTCGCTCAACAATTTCTGCGCTCGCATTGACAGACAATCCCGTCCAAGAGACCAGATTGTCACAATAAGCAGCTGAAAACACGAGAATGGCACTGCGCACAGGTGCGCCACGCACTTCAAGCGACGAAGGGCAACCTATTCTTCACGCGATCTCGTTGCCCTGGAGCCACGTCATAACAGACGACGTGGATGACGACCGTTGGGTGACCCATTTGGACTTCCCTTGGGTGGCCGGCCTCAGGCCCTTCGCTCTTCTGAAGCCGACCAAACCTTGTCACGAGAACTTCAGAGGCCGGCCGCCTGTTGCTTCCAACCCAATTCTAAGGTAAGTTGTTTTGTACAAATTGCGTTGGTGCATAGATCCGGCTGGCCAAGAACAATGAGAGGGACGGTTTAGGAGGAGTGCCCCCGCGCCCAGGTTGGACGGGCGGGAGGCCGTGGGGCAGGGGGCCAAGGGGGGGTGCCGGAGAAAAAAAAGAAAAAAAAATGAGACGGTCGGTCAGCCGGTAACAGGGGGTGTGTCCAAGGGGGTGGGATGAGGGGGCCTCCCTTCTCCGGGGCAAGGAAAAGAGGAGGTAGGGTAGGCGCCCCTAGATTAGGATGCGGGACACACCCCCGGACAATCGATTCATAGATTTGCGTTTCATAGGGGTGTTCGGCCGGGGGCAGCGGCCGTAGGGATGGAAGTTGCGCGTGGCGGGGCAGGAGCCCCCTGGGGGGCGAGTCGGATAGGACGTGACGGCCACAGGCCGTGGGCCCGGCCCACCCACGGGGGTGGGGTACGGGACAGGGCCCGGTCCAGCCAATAGGGGTGGAGCACGGGAGCAAGAGGACAAAGAGGGGACATCCGAGGCTGCCCACGGGCCTGGGGCAGCTAGATGCCCCAGCCAATAAGGGGCAGGATCACAGGCACGTTCTCGCGAAAGCGGCGTGCGGGCCGGGGCCACGATATGGCAGCGCGGCAGGCCCGTGGGCAATAGGAGGCAGCCCTTCCACGCGCTCTTGCGCTTGCTGTCGTATGAACACCCGTGGCGTTTGTTCTGACTGTATCCTTTTTGTGTGTGCGGGGGACGGGGGCTGCGGGTCACTCCTGCAGTGGCCCGCAACGGTGGGCTATCGTAACGGTAGCCTACCACCCCCGTCCCCCGCGGACATTGCCTGCCCAGGCGTTGGGTCTCCATTGCTGACCCATGGCACACGGCACTCCCCGGGGGTGATAAGAGTCGCAGCGGAGGGTGGATACGCAGATGCTCGCCATGCGTGTTGATGGGGGCGGAGCAGCGTGGTTGCCAAATTGGCGGAGCCAAGTCAGCTCTCTTCGCTGGCTGGCTGAGAGGGGAGGCTTTCAAGAAAGAAGGGCTCTACAAAATGTCGCATCCACCACAGCATTGGGGACATCACGTTTGTGGCAGCCTAGCCCACAAACATGAAGATGCATCCACGCCCTGCGACCAGCGCATCGTCGAGCGTTCAACGAGTCGAAAATTCGCCACTCGAATTCCGTACTGAACGCTGCGTGTGGAGATCTGGACGGGCAGGCCAAGGGGAGGAGCTGGACATCCGAGAGGGGCAGGGCGCTCCCGTCGCCCTCATGCCACGGCTGGGTGCGCCCAGCCAAGCATTGGAAGATTTGGCAAGTCTACTCTGCAAGGCGGGCGCTTGAGCCACCAGCCGCACGAGGAGCGCCATTTAACAGGTGTCACCTGGGGTCACTGACCCCTTCCCAATTTCACACACATAATTGGGGACTAACTCCTTCAGGCTGTCTTCTTGGAGGATAGGCGACCATGTGGGGCGGTCTTCAACGACACGAAGGCCAGACCGACATCAATTCAAGACGTGGTGTGCAGTGGCAGCACTCTGTGAGCCCATGCCTATGCCAGTGGAGGTGAAAGAGATGAGTTTCAATGGCGCTAGTGAGTCGTGTATTGTTGGCCCAGCAATCTTGGGCTCAGCACTGGCGCAAACCAATGAACAATAGTTTCCACCAACATCAGTTATTTCCAATACCGGAAAACAGCGTTTCCGTGCATTCAGTAGCCTTCTAAGCAGTGGAGATGCTTCGATGGCAGTCATGCTTCCAAGGACAACATGACGTAGAGGGATCCCTTTGCATTCGATTTCAGTAAGCATGGCTCTAAGTCCATGATCCGCACAATGCAAGCGTTCATTTGCTGGAAATATTTTTTGCATGTGCTGGTATGTAGGCACATTGGCCCAAGTGCGGAATGACTTGCATGTGAGAGTAAATGTGCTTGGATGTTTTCTGCAAGGGGCCCTGCAGTGGTGTGCTCCATTTCGTTTCCAAGTCAAAAATTGCGATCGATGCATCCAGCTGATTTCATCCTGGAATTTGAAGTGCTAGGTACAAGGACGCTCCTGCGTGGTGAACGCAATCTGTGTGCCTTAGGTAAGACCGAGCCGCGACACGTGGCATGCACAACACGACGCACATCGCAGTCAGGTCAACGACAACAACAGCCTACAATGGAGGACAACGTCACAAGACAATGACACAACACAAGATTGAGGCCACAGAGAAGCCGCTCGACAACGCGACAACCAAGCCATCATAGAAGATCAAGGGCATCACCATGTGTTCTACAAAGGCAACGCTCTGGCTGGTGTCCAGTCTTCAACTGCCGACTCTGAAGCAACCACCGCATGCAAGCTGACACGAATTCGGTGAGCTGCAGCTTGAAATGCCTCTTTGACCCCTTGTGAATCAATTGCGGCTTTCATTGTCTGTGACTTAGACAGGCCAGTGTGCACTATCGTGGATTATTGCATCGATGGACGTTGATGCACGTCCTGCCCAAAGACTCTATTGACCAGGTGTCTAACCTTGATACCCGATCCTTCGCCACCCCTGAAGCGCCGCCTCATCTAATTTGGGATCGTACATATGTTCTCATGTATCAGAATTGAAAGTGTTGTCAGGATGTCATTGCCAAGGAGATATGTCATGTGGAACGTACTCCAAACGTCGCTGCTTTCTGTTTGTTACACGTCACTTGTGGAAGATAATGCTGCCAATAGGGCACCGCGAGCATATCAAGCAGTACTAATAATACTTGTAAAATCCGTTTTTTTTGGGGGGGGGGGAGAGGGCAGTTCGATTACTAAGATTCTGCCTCTATCTTGTGGGCAAAACTCTGCATACGCCATCTGAATTCAGCTGTTGAGCATGAGCGTTAACATTGTTTCAATGCTAAACGTACAATGTTAACATTAAACAATGGCCGCTAGTTAGAGGTCGACAGCAACACCGCCCTACTCGAACGCAGGAGCCTCAACATAGACAGCGCACAAAGATGATCGCACAAGCCATCCACCGGCCACCAAGACACAGGAGCGCAAGCCAAGGCGGATGTGCCATGTGCGTTCCGCATGAGCGCCCATACCATGAAGCACCACCGCAAACTGGAGACTGAAGATTGAAGGATCCAACCCTGCTCTTGGGGAGGACGACACCCATGTTCAGCCCTTTTGGCGCTGGTGAGACTCAGTCACTGCGGCTGCTCTCTTGCAGTGTAACGGAGCTTGTACAACAAGCCAACCTGGCATCGAAGTTGGATCGTTCTGTGTGGCCCCCAATGTTTTGGACCACAATCTGACTTTGGCCACCTGTAGCGCCTTCGAAGCCATTTAAATATGGTTTTATATGAGGAAAATTGAAGTACGAATGCAACACCGTGCAGTTCGCGTGTTTGTCCATGACATCTCACCAACAATGTAATGAAGGCTGGTCTGACGGTAGCCAAGCAGCGCGCACAAGAGCCTCACAAGTTGGAGACCCATGAAAGAGCAAATTACATCGCAACCGGATGTACATTTACCACAGCTTCACAATTAGCTGACGCAACTCGTGGAGCTGATTCAGTGGTTCCCTTTTCAATATTAGAACCCATGCCTAGGCCCCCCAGAAAACTGTCATACTTGTGCTTCACAAACAGTGCCCTTTGTGCAGCATGTAAGCATCAAGTACATGGCAATTTTTAAGGGCAATTGTCCTTATTTACAGGGCAAATATTCTTCCTGTCGCATTTGGCAGGCCTGCGTCGAGGTTCCAAGGACCCTGGAGGCTTCATCGAACAAGGCCAGCCAGCCAACGCCGACCGCCCTTTTGGCTACCCATGAGCCTCGCTAATGCGGCATGCAATATGCCACGGCCGGTATCAGCGAAAGCAGCCCCAAGGACACGTACGCCACATCAGGATTTTGTTTGGACAAATTCGCAGAGGCCAGCAGGCCCCGGCACTAGCATATCGTCAATGCATCTAGTTGTGCTCAGGGAAAGACCGTGCTGCTCCCTGCCTCAACGCTTGGTCAAACCAGTACCACGTTGTAATGTGCCATCAGCTGCACACTGCGCATTCAAAATGCGATTGCCGGCTGTCCTGGATATGCTAGTTCTTGTCCGAATCCACGTTTGCTGTCGAATTGCCGAGCGCCAATATGTGTGCACCTTTGAGCAAGGCTTTGCAAAATGGTGTAGTCAATAACGGGCCTGCATTATGGGGCATGTTTTCCTACTGCCGCTTTTGCAAAATGATCCAGCGGCAGAACGCAATATACGGCAACAGACAACTCACAGAGTCTGACATAAACAAGGGACATCAACCCGCACACGATCCTTGGAATTCGAACGGTTGTGACCCGGTTGGTAGACCGGTATATAGTGAGCTTCTCAGTTCAACCAGTCCCAGAACCGGAGAAGAAAGAATACATTTGTATACCAAGAAAGGAATGATACGTACAATACGTTTGTGCTCATAGTTCCCCGCCCTTTGAACATTAGAAAATTGGAAGTAAGGAGGCAATCGCAAAGAGCCAATCCACTGGGCAGTGACGGATTTGATTGGTCTTTGTGCACCAGGTCCCAAAAGTGGTGTGGTGCTAGCAAATTCGCAACAGATAAGGCAAGGCCATCATCCCTGGCTGCGGGTGTCTTTTGCACACAGAAGGTACCCAGGATCGGCACTGCTCTGTTCGGTCACCAGTAACACATTACCGTAACATACGACAGATGATCAGAAAAAGAGCAAAAATAAAAACAGCCGGAATTCATCAAATTGGTTGCAAAAATTGAACATCAGTGACTCCGATCAGAGGCCATTTTCCTCGTTTGGTCATGTGACCACGACGAAATGAGGGAAGACTAGACTTGAAGCTGGCCAAAAGCTTTGGTGGATGATATGGGCAGTCTTTTTCTTCACTACGTTATATTGATAGAGCAATCTAATCGAGAGCTCATATACAAATGACGATTTTCAGCAAGGGCTAATCCTCCTGGACAGTGATAGTCCCTTTGAAACAAAAGATTTTTCCATTTCATAGCAGATACTTCTGTCGTTTTTCAAGACATCAACAGATCATAGTCTCTGGGGAACGTAAGAGCATTTTGTTTGTTTGGAGGTTTCTCCTCTTGTTCTTCCACGGTCTTTCCTCACTGGAACAATGAGCAATTGATGCAGCTGCCCTGCTCTATACCAAACGTTCCCATGCACCGTTGGCCAGAACGGTGGTAGTTTTCGACCTTTGTCCCTCATCCTGCCGTTGCCTCTGGGCATACCGGGGCCATCACAGGTGCCGAGGTCGTGTATACAAACATCTAATCGAGTGCCCAAACGTGCGCAGACGGTCTGCCCACTATGTATAGACGACGCACAAAATCGCGGAGTGGTGACTGTGACTGCCAGAAACAGTGGTTGCGCTCATCTGTCGTTGTTGGCCCTCTGCCCGACCACTGGGCCTCCCCGACAGCCCGTTGTTCCAACAGGAGACCCAGGCACACCTGCCCCGCCCCCAGCTGCCCATGGACCCTGCCTCTGTCCAGAAGGCGCGTGAGGCGCTGGACAGTGAGTGCCCGCTGTGCTCCGCGACGCAACCGCCACGGCGAAAGGCGTGCAGCACAAGTCACTGACCTGTTGATGCCGCATGACGCAGTCATTTATGAGATCGCTCAGCTGTTGGACACTGGACTGGACAGGTACGGGATGTATGGCAATTTGCAGCAAAGTGGTGCGGAGGGTGGGTTTGATGCGGTCATGTTCAGTATTGTGGTTTTGCTTTCCCAGTGGCGGTACCCCTTTAATACGCAAGTCAGTGAGGGGCTACCAGGAAGTGACTGGAGTTCTCTGCGCGGTTCCAGGCCCGGCCTGGCGTCCAGATGCGTTTTCCTCAGTTGCCAGGTAGTCCCCTGGATAGACCGGATGGCAAAGCGTTGAGCGGGTTACTGCAAGGCGTTCGCTTCCAATTGCTGGGCGCTGGCAAGAAATGTTTGATACAGCGGCGTCGCAAATGGGTGGTTCTTGGGATTCTCTGGCTTAAACGCTGGGCACGGTGAAAATTCATGATCGCGGCACATACACATAAACACATGGGCAGGGCATGTCCAAAGACGTCAATTAGGCCATAGCCATAGCCAGAGATGGATCCCGCCCACGGGGTGACTCTGGCGCAGAGACGCCGAATCTGGCTGTGTCTCTGGGCGGCCTTGGGGATGAAAGAGGTTGTGGAGATGCTTCCAATGTACTCGCTGTCTTTTGCTGCTTTGATTGCATCTTCGGATTTCTAATCTTTGCACCAGGTTGAGGCACAAGATGCCATTGCTGTCCTAAGAGATGTCTCGTTTGCTTTCTAATCTTATTGTTTGCGGTCCTCAGTAATATGTTGTGTGTTTGTGTGTATGTAAGGGACACATTAGCCATCCTTGTGGGTCTTTGCGAGACAGGCGTAAACCCTGAGGTGAGTTCTCTTATCACTTGCATGCCAAGCTCACAGCAGACGCAACTGCTACTCTTCGACCACGTGAGCCCCAAGGAATGTGCCCTATTCACTCAAGGAGGGGCAGGGACCTGATGGACTGGGTGTGGATAGCAGTGAACAACCCCTAGCAGGCCCTGTGCCGAACAGCAGAAAGCTGATGCAATTGGATTTTTTTGCAGTAGATTGGGATGTTTGGGGATCGGTCTCAAATTCATGTCTGGACACCATGTGTCCATACTGGACATGGAGTGAACCAAACAGAACCCGATACCTGGGGTGCTTGCAACTTTGAGAAGAATAGTCATTTGCACTTCATTTGGCGATCTAGATGTGATCCAATCTTGTTCGGTCGATCTGGCAGCTGTGCATGCTGTCTAATACCTGATGCTTTGCTGGACAAGGCATGACTCCGGCACATTTGTAAACTCCCAGGCTTCCCCAAACTGTCCAGCATTGGTCTGCAGTGTAAACATTGTTAAAATGTCATGTGCAGCACATCCTAGATTGGTAGACTTGCTGTTCACACTGGATCATTGTCTCTGTACTCTCACAAGTGCATGGTTTGCTGCATGTGATTCTATAGCTCTCATTGCTGTCGATTCGAATGCCCTGGAAGAGTGGTACACTTGGCAGGCATGTCAAAAATATGGCAAGATGTCATTCAACGTTGTGCCTAAGAGTGGTGTGCAGCACGCACCGCACATGTTCTCATCAGTGCACAACTGCTCTGCAAGATATAGTGGATTGATTACTTTTCTGGTACGCAATCCTTTTGATGTGTTCATGTTGCCACTCTCTGTCTCCATCATGCACAATATAGGTACGGTGATCTATGCGTGGTGGTTCCCATTTCCATGCTGGTCAGATCCGGACCATTGCTCACTAACTGGTCACTCACCTGCCTGTTGGCTTGGGGTATGTTGCTACATTGTGAGTGTGTCGAGACTCACTAGGACAGCAAAGGGATGCAACTATTTGCTGTGCGGATACTATGAAGTGTACGCTGATTGACTAGAATAACTTCTGATCTGCTGCTTTCTGCCACTGCCTTTTCAGGCACTTGCCGCTGTCGTCCAAGAGCTCCAACAGGAGGCAGCCGCCCTGAGAATGGCCAACCAGCCGACGTACTAGCAACACCCGACTTGCCTGAGCTCGCATCCCGTATTGAGGAAGTTGGGGGCTTTTGCCTCGCAGCCGGGAGAACGTTGCGAAAACGCGTTCTGTGTGTGCCATATTTGCTCCCTGGAATTGTGACATGCCCTTGCGAATTTTGATGCGAAGATGTAGGTGTCTGGCACACAGGAGTGGCTCTTGTCATTTTCTAGGTGGTTGCAAAGTAACCTCTCCATGGACAAATTTGCTGTCGCCATCCTCAGTGTGGTGCCGCCCAACGTGATGATCTGGTTTGAATTGCTGAACCCAAAAAGGCGATGTACTGCCTGTATAGTGAAGCACATGGCCGACCTGCGAAAGATCCCATACACGACCCTCGCCTCTATTACAGAGTGCCGCTTAAGAGCAACACGCATGGCAGGCCGACCACTCTCATCAAGTTGAAGGGTGATCTTGTATCGATTGTGGTACAGACAATGCCAATTTGAAATTGAACTTAGTGGGGAAGTCCATATCTGTGAGGTTGGGGAATCACGTAGCTGCCATCAAACCGACACAAGCCAAGAAGAAGCCCAAAGTGCCCTTGACTTGTCAGTGAATTTTCCTCAGGTGTTCAAGCTCCACTGAGGCCCCAAACATGTCTCTCAATTGGCAGCGTCACAGGCTACCCCCATCGCTTGCCTTCGCTTTAGTCATCTCATTGTTCAACCCTGCGTGATCCTCGCCCCCCTTGTTGTTACACAAGGCAAGCTTTGCCTTTCTTAGGGAATGTTGCCTGCCACCCATCGTGTCGACGCTCCCTCCCTTGTGCTTGAATACCATGGCGCGGTGGTGAGCAACGTTGCTGAGTAATGCCAACATGGACAAAAGGATAGACAAGAAGAGGGAGAACGAGTGGCTGGGTTGAGATCTTTGAGACATCCAAAACATGCCATACAAAAGACAGCAACTCCTAAGCGTGTCTCCGCGAGAGACTCTGTTTCATTCTGCCAAGCGACAATGTCTCCCATCGCAAGGTAGGTGAGCACACAGCTCAAGCACAACGAAGAGCAGGAAAACGTACACTCAGGGGTTCGCGTATGTATTGGTATGTATCGGTATGTATTGGGTTACTGGCTGCTCTTAAGAGCAGCTTCAATGGCAAACTTGCCATTTGCAGAATACAACGTTCAATAGGAATTACGCTATGGCGATTTTGGTTGCTTGACATCAAATTGGCGCAGAGGTCCCGACCACACATCAAAGAACACTCAAAGGCGAATCCCAGTGATGATCACAATGGGGGCACAGTCGCAACACCAACGTGCATGCCAAGCAATGAATCCATGCCCATGACATCAGTGATATGCAGCTGCCATTCACAATACAACAGTCAGCGTTGAAGATGAGTCACAACAGTGACGTCACATGGTGCAGTGGCTACGCGCTGCGCTACCCACCAGCTAGCGTAAACCTGATAGAATTTGCAGCATAGCAATAGTGTGGTGAAGGATATTTTCTCAGTTTCGAGAGGTCCTTACATTAATGTACAATGTTGCGTCTGGCACGCGCACCGTCTCTGAAACAAGGGCGCCGCATGAATAACACCGGGCCAGTACATCTGTTGCGCCCAGTCAGGCATGCACCGAATTCAATTAACATTTGAGCCACTGAAGTTTTAGGACCCTTGCTCTCGCAACGTTGGTCTACCGCTCACACACAATCCTAGCCACAATGCATCGCATCCGTGGCCAGCTCCGCGCCTGCTTGCTGTGATGACGTCCGCCGCCCAACCCAACAAGGCGATCACGCAACCCACTTTGCAGCTTGGTGGCCGGCAGACGAACGCATCAGACGGCCAGCGGAGATTCTGAAAGGACATCAATCGTTTGCAATCGTTGAGGTGGACTCTCGCGTCCACATTGGGTGGTAATGCAGTGCCTCAAACTTGGACAAATGCTTCAACTGCATTCTCTTTACTGGCGGTGCCAACACCTTCCGTTATTAGCGCCATCTCCTAAATTTCGTCACCCAGTGCTTACATCCTCTGCATGCGCATAATGCAATAAAATATGGCTCTCCCAATGGTACACCCAGCACGTCTTCCATACACCCCAACGGCTCCCACACAGCCAGGTGGCTTCCGTGCTGTCATATATTTACTAAATGCTACTAGCAGCATTTTAGCACTTCAACAGCTTCCATTGGTTTTCAAGTATTGTCCATTCCTCACGGTGCTGAACCATCTTCGCCCATTTTTTCCACGCTCCGCACCGCCCTTGGAGGGTGCACAGGGGCAGGAACACAAGCCAAGTGGCCTTAAGGACGTCTCCCTCCGGTCTGGGCACCTTCAAGCCGCCATACCCGTCCGACTGGCGAGCATCAAATGCTCGTCTGAATGCAGTCCATTAATGCCATGAATGCGACGCCGGCCGCAGAATTTGTATGTTGGCATCGCATGACGGCATTAACGGAATGCAATGGAGAGAATGTACCGAATTACCCGGTATTAGCGGGCACCCCCTATGAGTATCCACCTTTGGGTGTTCGAGACACATTAGTGTCCATGACACAGTGTCAGTATCCCCCCCAAAAGAACTCAACAGAAACGAGCTCGAGAGGCTGAACCGCTGGATTCGCCTCGGGGGTGGCAACTAGAATGCAAGTATTTGATTGGACAGCACTCTTTTTGCACGACTTGAGCGTGCAACAACTGTCAAAAACTGGTCATCCTGTAGTGCGGTGCATATGATGGTTGCATGAGCGGGTAATATAATGGAGAAAAAGCTTGTTTGCTTGTCGAGCAACTGCAGGCCATGAGTCCATGGCACGGTTGCGGGCCTGGAGTTGTCAGCAGACCTGGCGGCATTGCTTGTTCTGGTAACAATACTCACCGCGGCGCTCGCCTCCGCGGCAATCACACTGGATGCCAGGGCACCCGGCTGCACAGCAAAAACTATTGTAAAGTGCATCCGACCACTTCAACTACGCACAGAGTGGCCTGTCAGCCACATACGCACGTGCCTGCCATGCCCTATGGGGTCTGCTTCGACATTTTTGACCGTTGGGGGAACACGATGGTGGTTGCTGGCAGCGCCAGGCCGCGCCTGGTGACATGCAGGCCACGTGCCTAACCGCCACCCCTGGCGCTTCTCACAACTAGTTTCCACACACTCTTCGCCAAGGTCGCCCAAGCGTGCCTTCAGCTTGAATGGAGGTTCGCCAGCCGGACCACATGGCAGGGCCGCCCTCCACCCAAACATGCTGGCATCTCCCGTCGAAATTGTTGATGATCCGGGAAGGTGTTGATGAAGATTTTGGCGGCTTTGTATCAGATATGGATGTGGACAGCGATTGATTGTAAATGCATTTCTGCCTTTCTGTTTGCCAAACAGAAAACCTTCCAACGGTTTTTTGCGGTGTAAATAGCATTGTCGCTGACAATATGAAGTTTTTAATACTGTGGTGTCTGTGATTTTGTAACTTTGATTTGGTGATGTCGATACCCATGCACTACACTTTGCATTATTTTCAAACATATTTTTTGGGCATTTCACTGCCTATTTTAAAGTTCATTCGTGTAATCTTTATATCAAGGGTTTAAAGCACGGTAGTACCCATGACCCACAATTAGTATCCACCATTCATTTTGAGGGTCCACTACACTCCTACCAATACCGGGTAAATATGGGTAGTTGAATAGGTTTTAGGTCTGTGTACGAAGGGAGATTTTTACCGCGACCAACTATTTACATTTAGGCCCAATGTTTGTTGGCGGGCCGTAGGGTTTCTGACGCTTGCCGAGCTTGAGAATGCTCGCAATTTTAGTGCACTAATAGTGTGTGACCATCGCCAGATTTCTGTGATGCAGGATCGGGTCGGGCAGCGACTCCACAGGCAGGGCGCATCTTGCATCAACCCCTTGAGCCAAGCTGAATGTGCGCACAAAGTACTGCTCGTGTCCACCATGGTGAACTTTGCCTTAGTACTCTGAGCCACATGGGTTGGCAAAAGCGTGCCACTGGATTTTCGCTTTCTGTCCCACTCGCCCCAACCAATGAAAAACTTTCGCTTAAAATTAAAATTGTCTGAGAGGCAAATGACAAAGGTGGCTTCACTGCTTGCTTCGGATGCATCTGTCTTTTGAGTTTGTGTGTGTGGTGAATATGAACGTAATTGCAGCCTTTTTTCCTTAATTACAAATGTATTGCACCATGACACGAATAGAAGAGCTCCCCCACAAATCGTCAAGCACAACTGGCCCCTTTTCTAGCAAGGACCGATATAGTGTCCCAAACAATGGTAGAGGAGGAAAAACATCAGTGTCCGATGAACGTTCGATGTCCCTGTGGCGGAGTTCTGAGCATCAACAGAGAAAATGTCACGAAGGAAAGAAAGGGTTCGTCAGGCAATGTCACAGATGTCCCAAATGTCCCAGAATGTACCGAATTGTCCCAATATATCCCATGTTTGTTGCCCTGTTTGACTTCCAGCATTGATCATAACCCTGTCAATATGAATCAAATCCTCTCCCAATGGTGAGTGCATGCCCGTCGAATAGGCCTTCAAAATCGGGCCAAGAAAGGTCATCCAGAACGTTAAGCCCAATGCTAATCACCATGGCCATGTGTCAATTGACGGATCTCACAGGTCAGCTGCTGCGGCAAAGAGTGATTGCATCCTCAAATGAAAGAACAAACCCAGTGCAAGGGTCTTGTTTACTGGCGGTACCACAACTAGTTTGTGCGGTGCACGTGCGTGTGCCTCCTGGGCTTCCCAATCCTACACCCAGCTCATGCGGGCAATTGCGTCATGGGTGGTGAGTGACTACGCCCTCTTGAGTGACTCCCCCACGCGGCCCCTCCATTTTCCGCACAGCACCCCGCCTGCTGCCTGCACCCCCTGCCCCGAGCCCTTTCGCCTCCCACCGCCCCTGCTCAGACCCGCCGGGCCACAAAGCCGGTGCAGCAGGACCCGGCCACACCCTCTCGCCACAGACAACCCCTCCCCATTTCACAGGACGCCGCTTGCCCGCTGGGAGCCGCGCATGGATCTGTTGACCTCGGGTCGGTCGCCGGTCATCAGCGTCCCGTCGGCTCCGGGATGGGATGGCGTCCGATTCATCCGCAAACACACCAGGTCCAGCCTGGATCTCTGCCGGCCAGGTGCCCCCAGGGTGCCCTCTGCCGGGCTTGGTCGTGATTTCGGGGCCCTGCGCTCGCGGCTGCCCCTGCCGCGGAGGGGAATCGCATTGAGGCCGAGGCAGGTGGCCGTCCGGGCGCTGTTCGAAAAATTCACCGAGCAGGCCATCAAGGTCGCGATGCTGGCCGACAAGGAGGCCAGGGGCATGGGGGCCGCCGAGGTGAGTGGGAGCTGGCTGACTGATTCCCCTGGGACGGCCTTGGCTGTGGTGGATCTCGCGTGTTTGCCTCCTGTGATCGACGGTGCCGCGATCGAGGCGGCCACCGGAAGGCGGTAGGGCGCCGTGCAAGGGCTCGAGGAGAAACATTCCGACGATTCTCGCCCTGGCCGTGGGGCCAGTGGGGCGTGCCGGTGGTCGGGCTGTATTGCTGGTGGTAGACATCAAAACAGCCGTCTGCGAACGTCGTGCGGCGCTCTTGCACGTCTTGTGACCCCGCCCATGCCTGTTTCCGCATGCCGTTGAGTCAGACACCCGCAGCGATCCAAATGACGATGACGACTCTCCTCATGGTCCGCGTGGCAACGCCCGCGTCGAGACGTCCCCTGCAGCACTCGGATCCGCCACCTCGAGCGACGGGCCACTCCCCGCCCACCCTGATCGATTCTCGTGCTGCGCATCGCAGACGGGCTCGGAGCACATCTTCCTGGGACTCGTGGCCGTCGACTGCTTCTCCAGCGTGGGCGTGACCCTGCAAAAGGCCAGGAACGCCGTGGAGCTCGTGTGCGGGACGCCCCACAAGCGCGCTGCCACAGAGAAGATGGACTGGGGCGAGGACGCGAAGGGCGTGTACCAGGCCGCCCTCGCCGTGAGTGGGCCTCTGGGACAGATTGGTTTGGGATGTGGCTGCGGGAATCCGGTGTCGATTTGCGCTCGGCAGGACGTGACCTGCGGGCCCGCGTCCCAAGAGGAGGCCGCCCACTGCATGCTTGTGCATGCTGGCCCCAACGCAAATTGTCTTTTTATCTTGTGTGGGTGTTGAATCTGTCTGACAAGGCTTGTTTCTTGTTGGCAAGTGCAGTTCCAGTGAACTGCTAGGCAAAGGGACTGCCGTTTGTCTGCAGGGAATTTTTCTCAAGATTCTTTTGCTGCGACTGCATGCAGGAGTCACAGGCGATGGGGCATTCCTATGTACGACAGGAGCACATTCTTTTGGGTCTCTTGTCTCATGGGAGTGCGAACTGGAAGAAAATCTCAAAAAGGTGCAGAACAGGGCACAGTTCATCATTGACTGCACGTGTGAAGGCGCAGCATGGCCTTTCACCTGCTAGCGGAGCTCAGCAATGCAACAGACACTAATGGGAAAGCAACGTGGTGGTGCTGCAAAGTTTGGTGCTTTTGCTTCTCAGCACTGTCCTTTTTGGCAGAAAGGCAGGCGTGTCATCCAGTCCTGGCCATTTTGGCTGTTGCTGGGCCAGCAGTTTTGAATTTGCCTGCTGGTCATGTTGCGCCTGTCAGGATGCGGCTGCGTAGTGAGCGGTTGCGGGAAGAGGCTATCCTGCAGTTGGGAGGAGCTCAAGACCTGGAGGCACCAAAATCAAGGGTTATGTCTGCCATGGTGAGCGCCTTCGCCTTCATGGCAACACGTTTCTGAATCCCCAGTGCTTTTCAGTCCAACATCATTCAACACAGAGCACTCAGACTGGAACGAAAGTCCGGTTGGATCAGATATGTCGGAAGATGTCAGTGTCCCACATTTTTTGGCTGTCAGCTGTCAGTTGCATACTTTTTACCTGTGAGTCCTGTGGTGTCGACAATGCAAGGAGTCCAGATTCAAGGAAGCAGTGTCCATGCAGCTGTGTCCATATGTATGATGCTGTCCTTGTATCCATCGCTTGATTGTTTTGACAAACAGCGTATCCTGATGGCTTAAGTTTTGTTGCTGTGTTGGAGAGCCAGTAGAAATTGCTGCTAGCGTTGGTTAACTGGTGTGACTTCTATGTTATTGTTCATGGCTAGGCAGGTGACGTGAAAGGTGGCTCAAAAGGAGTTACGACACAGGGTGTGGATGAACTTTGCAGGGATTTGTGCCAATATGCACGAGAGGGGAAAATTGACCCAGTAAGTGCTGTGCAGGAGTGGTGCTGAAACTCATCTTCAGACTTTAGCATGTCAATGGTGCAGTCATTTCTTGAGGCATGCTCTGTATGTGCAGTGCTAAAAGGACATACAGGATAGTGTGCCCTGCCTATCTTTACTGGGGACTGCATGTGATATGCTTCTGTTAAACACTGTGTGCAACGTGTGCACATTGATGTGCATTATATTTGGTTGAAAGTCAGATTGGGGCAGGGGAATCGGTCTGGTCAGCCTCATGCAGCTCTGTGTACACGTGGGATTCTTTATGCAATGGCACCTTAGCCCACCTGTTGATTGAGGGTGGGAGTTGTGTTGCACTGATGGGACAGACACACACCAGTATGCTGTCACAATTATATTGATCTCCAGCTGCACACATTTTTGGGGATCAATGCATTCCTCAAAGAACATACCCCTGCCTGGCTGATGGCCTCAATGCGTGTTTTGCACTGCATGTTGAAACCGACATCGGCACAGCCAAGAATCTTTGTTTTGGACCAAATGGAGGGGCTTGTTGCTGACGACCCAAGTATTTGATGGCAGCTTTAGCTTTCACGGGTGTTTTGGGGCTGTTGGATGGGGATGCTGTTTTTTATATTGAAAGGTTCTAGGCAGTGCTTTAGTTTGGTTTGGTGCACTGCAACATCTTCTGGTCTCATGCAAAGGAAGTCCTTGTTGTAGAAACAAAGGTTGTCCCAGTGGAACTGTGAGAATTTCCTGATCTTCCTTCTTGACAGCTGGTGGTTGGTTAGGATATCAGATTGGTTGTGTTATTGGGATGCAAGGTTGAAGCACAACTCGGGTGCTGTTCTGAGCTGAGTATAAATGCTGCTGTTGCATTGCAGGTTGTTGGGCGAAATAAAGAAATCAACCATGTGATTCAAATTCTAGGCCGTCGGCAGAAGTGCAATCCAATTCTCCTTGGTGAGCATCCTGCGCATGCCAGAGGGCTTGCAGTAAAGCATGTGTGGTTTGACGATGGATTTGGCCTTTGTATTCCTGGACTCAGCTCCATGCCCTATCTACTGTTCGTGCAGGAAGATGTCAGTTCAGGGACTTTCTATCTTGGGCAAAGATGGCTCTTGCCCTTGACTTTCAGGGTGGAGTGCAACTCATGAAGTAAAGCAACCATGAGACGCAACAGGGAGGTTGTGTACCCCTGCTGTGCTGTCCTGTGCTGGCATACCTTTTAGCTAACCTGGTGCACTGCTCACTATTTAATGGACAGTTGGCCTCTTGTTCTGCTCTGCATTTCAATACAGGCACAATGTGCACCAGCACAAACTTGGCTGTCAGAGCTGCATTTGCTGTTGTCCCTTGCGCTATCTGCATGCACAAATGCACAAATTTGAGCCATGAAAAGTGAGTGTTATGCGTTGAAGCAACATTTGAGTGTGCAACTGCTCAATCAGGGGAGGCTGGTGTTGGGAAGACAGCCATCGCAGAGGGATTGGCAAGGGTCATCGAGCAGGGTGCAACCCCACAGGGGAGTCCCCTTCCAGACTTTTTGAAGGGCAAGCGCCTGATGCAGCTGGATGTGCCTTTGCTGCTGGCCGGCGCCAAAGAAAGGGGGGAGCTGGAGACACGTGTCACTCGCATCCTGAGTGAAGTCAAGGAAGCGGGCAACATAATTCTCATGTGAGAATTCATTCTTTTGCGGCCCATTGGCAGGCTAAGTTACAACTAAGCTGCTCCTGCTGTCAACTGCCTGCTGAATACAATCTAGACAGAATTGATCCAAACTCATTTAGTGGCTGTGGCTCCCAGGATCGATGAGATCCACACGCTGGTGGGCAGCGGCTCTGTGGGCCGAGGGGGACTGGGCATGGGAGGCCTGGACATCGCCAACTTGTTTAAACCTGCACTGGCCCGCGGCGAGCTGCGCTGCATTGGAGCCACCACCCTTGCAGAGCACAGGGCTTACATTGAGAAGGACAAGGCGCTGGCCAGACGCTTTCAGCCTGTCATTGTGGATGAGCCATCTGAGGTCCATGCCCTGTCCATCTTGCTGGGCCTGCAGGCCAGCTACGAGCAGCACCACCGCTGCATCTACACGGAGGAGGCCCTGCGGGCAGCTGTGGTGCTGTCAGAGCGGTACATTGCCGACAGGCTGCTGCCAGACAAGGTCAGTTCTGTTTCGCCTCTTTGTTTTCTTGGACTCAGACCTTTGGTGCTTGCCGTTGAATGTTCACCCTGTTGGATCTAATGCACAGCAGCAGGAGCCCCAGAACTATGAAGCAGGTGCACCAAAGTTGAAATGCAAGGCGATCGCAGTGTAGCTGTGAACGCTTACCTGGCAAGTTCAGATCCTTGTGCTCCTGGTTGGTCGTTGCAGAGGCCAATCTATTTGGCAGTGTTTCTGATTAATGGATTGTGGCACGCTTCCTCACATGCAGCTATACAACATCTGAGTTGTCTGATCTGTTTCCAAGCTCTTTTGCTGAAACGCATGCTGCAAAGCCTTTTGGCACTGTGTTGATGCGACAGTTGCTGGAGATTTGGACGTACAGCAACTGGGCTGCAATGGTGGCTGAATCCCACCACAGGCAGCCTTCTGCTCAGCAGCGATGCAGAGTGGTCATGAATGAAAGATCTGACAGTCCTGTGCAGTGACAGGCTGCGCTGAGTTGCCATCGCCAGTATCCATTCACAGAGTATGGTGGTTTGCAAATTTTGTGTGTGGGGACTTGTGGACCTGTCTGGGCCTCCTGTTGGTTGTGAACCCACCTCGCTGGCGGTTGGTGGCTGCAGGATTGGCTCTTATCATTTTGTGTTGGTGCTTCCCTCAGGCGATCGATGTCCTTGATGAAGCTGGGAGCCGTAGCCGAATTGATGGCCACCTCGGCAGAAAGCAACAGCAGGGGCAATGCGATCCTGAAGCTGCAGCAGGTGCCTGCGAAGAACTGCGACAGGTAGTGGATTTGTGCATGCGTGCATGCCATGTTGCCAAGCATAGCACCATCGCAGTTGAAAGTGCAGAAAAGGAAGTTTTTGCTTCTCCCATTTGCCAAGACCTAACGAAGCAGTGCTGTTGTGCTTAGGAACTTGCACTTGCATATACGCCATGTATTGGTCGAAACGTCCAGTAGCACTGTACGCGTGACGTTGCAGAATCGAGATCCAACTCTGAGAGTTTAAAGCGACTACCTAAATAGACTCTTTGCAGCTCATCGAGGAGTCAGTTCTGCCATCGTAGTGGCTGGATGTTTGTCCCACGGGGTATGCGATGATCTGAAGTTTATGGTATCGACCCCAGGTCATCGAAGCCAAAGATGTGGCTGCAACAGAAGGTCATTTTGAGGAGGCTGCGTTGCTCCGGTCCAGAGAGCTGGAATTGAAGACGAAGCTGTCTGGGCCAGCCGCTGAAGGTGCTCTGCTGCCAGTGGTGGACATCGCAGAAATAGAAGCAGTGGTGGCAAAGTGGACTGGGATTCCAGTGGAAAAAGTCACACAAGATGAGGCCCAGAAGCTGCTCAAACTGGTGAGGGACACAATGATTCTTGAATTCAAGGAACCTTGAAGGCAACATGAAGTGAAACACTGGTGATGCCACTTGTCTGGTCTGTACATTGGTGGTTGGACAGTGATGGTTTCACTGACAGTCAACTAGGATCTCATGCTGCTGTTCATGGAAACTCCAGTGGTCCTTCCTGCATGGGAATTTGCAATGGGCAAAAAGTAATGGAGCTTGTTGTTTACTCAAAGGAAGCACTAGAGAAATGTCCTGACGTGCAACAAACAGCGCAGGCCAAACTTGTGTGGAGTGAATTCTGTGTTGTGCATGTTGGTGCATTTGGGGACAGGGATCTAGTTTTCTTTGTGAGATTATGTCACAATTGCTAGGTTCGGTTGTAGGTACCTACACAAGCACTGGTTGACAACCAAGACTGGCAAATAGTGGCAGCATTAGCCACCGGAGAGGAGCGTTTTGGGGAAATGAGTAGTGCTCCTTGTGGAATTTTACCTTGTGATAGCCACCGTTGTGTATTGTGTGCATTGCTCATGTGACGCACGTTCTTGTTGTTATATGTATTTCAGCCATTAGTCTCGAGTGTCCTTTGTTAGGCTGTCACCCCTGTGCCTAGAACTGGCACCTTGTGGTGGTTTTATGTATTGCGGGGCGACCAAGGAACTGCCATCACGTTTGTTTCATCTCCCAATTAACATATGAAATGAATATTTGAAAAGGATGCAACAACAGCATCTGGCCTTGGCAAACACACTGCGAGCAAATGCCTCAGTAGCCTTTATTCCTTGCAGTAGGATCCTTTCGCTGCAAAGAGTTCATTTTGATCTTGTCATCGTAATCCATTGGTTTTTTGGGGGGGTGAGCAGGAGGTGGCGTTGCATGCCAATGTGATTGGGCAGCACAATGCTGTGTCAGCGGTGACACGCGCGATGAGGCGGGCACACACTGGTGTGCGCGACCCCAAGCGCCCCATTGCATCCTTCTTGTTCTGCGGCCCCACTGGCGTTGGAAAAACAGAGCTAACCAAGGTGGGTAGATTAGCGCACATCAGCATTGATGAATTAATAATCGTAAGACACAACAGCAGTTAAGCACAAATGACGATGTGAAGTGCTGCGCATGTCTTCAAGTGTTTGTTCTTATGGCAACTGTATTGCTTGTCTGTCAATATGATAGCAAACAGTAAGCCCTTGTCCCCAGGATGAGCCCAGTGTATTAAATTGGCATTTGTTGCAATATTCTTTGAATTGCCAACGTTTTATTTTCTGGTGCGCTATGTTTGCCAAGCGGGCCTTTGCCCACACTCCATCATGCCTTTCTGACACGTCTTTCTTGACAATGTCACGTCACCTTTTGTTGCATGGGCAGCTTCTCCATACTCCCAGTCTGGGTTGTATCCATCCTTCTTACTCAGAAAATGGAATTGAAACACTGATAAATGTGACAGTTGAACTGACGCTGAAAGCTGACACAACACCAAAGCTGTCATGACTCAAATACTGACACAAACACTAATCCTGTTAGTAATGTGGCTGCTTACTTGATTGCGATGTGCTGCTAATTTGATTCTGTTGTGCGGCAATCCACCCTCGATGATGTTTTCAATGCACTGTCACAACATTGCCGGCTGAACATGAACATTACCAATTTGGCTCAGCACTGTATTGCAAAATGTGCAGGTCATGGCCGACCAGTGCTTTGGCTCTCGTGACTCCATTGTGCGCCTGGACATGAGCGAATACATGGAGCGCCACACCGTGAGCAAGCTCATCGGTGCACCACCAGGCTATGCCGGTTTTGGCGATGGTGGAAAGCTGACCGAACCTGTGCGACGCCGGCCCTTCAGCATCGTCCTGCTGGACGAGATTGAGAAGGCGCACCCTGACGTCTTCAACATCCTGTTGCAGGTTCTGGAGGATGGCCAGTTGACCGACTCGCAGGTAATTTGAACTGGTCATTCAATCAAACTCGTGCCAACAGGTCCAACCCGTTGATTCAATTGTCCAAACTCCGATACGTTGCCCTTAAGGCAATACCTTTGCAATGTGTGGGCTATTTCTGGCTTGCGTATGTGTTTCAACAGAGTGAGGCGTATATGTGCTTTGATCATGCTTGTACCATGTTGTCAAAATAGTGTCATGGCGAAGTGCTTGTTATATTTCACTATGGCTGGGCATCTAACTCCTATTTTGGCCCCTGCCTGCAGGGAAAGACTGTGTCCTTCAAAAACACGGTGATTGTGATGACGTCCAACGTGGGGTCTAATGCGATCGCCAAGGGTACAGGAAGCATTGGCTTCCAGTTGGATGTGGACGCTGACAGAAAGGACTACAAGAGGATCAGCAACCTCGTCAAGGAAGAGCTCAAGGTGTACTTCCGGCCAGAGATGCTCAACAGGGTGGACGAGGTGAGCCTGTGCATTGACACCCCATCAGCCTACTGTTTTTTACTGAATGCAAAATGGAAGTGGTATAATAGACAAGAGCATAGAAGAATGGACGCTTACAGTAGCTCTTGGTACGATGACCTCCAGCTTCGGAGTTGTCTTGTTAGCAGAAAGGGAAACAGTGGTCAGCATGCTCTGCTTTTTCCTCTCCGCCCTCCGCCTTCCTTCTTCGCGTTCAGCAGGCCTTTGGAAATGCCGCATTCCGTTGAGAATATTGTGGGTCAGGGTGCACAGCAAGGAATGCTGCTGTGATGCTGCACTCCTTCGCTGGCTTTGCGCACAAGTGCAGTGGGCTGTCTGCGGAACTGCAAGCTCCCTTTCGGTGGTTAGGTTCTGGGCTTGTGCACGTCAACCAAAGAGAACTCACATCGTTGAGCAAAACAGCGAAGACTGCAATGTCAGCACAATGTACAACACTGCTAACTGGATGTCTCCCACGCTTTCCAGATCGTCGTGTTCGAGCCCCTTAATATGTCCGACCTAGATAAGGTCGCCGACATCCTGCTGGACGAGACGTCCGCGCGCCTGGCCCCCAGGGGCGTCTCCTTCCGCCTCACGCCGGCCCTCAGGCGCGAGGTGCTGCGCCATGGCCACGATCCGGCCTACGGCGCCCGCCCGCTGCGGCGCAGCATCGCGCTGCTGGTAGAGGACCCGCTGGCCGACGCCATCCTGCGGGGGCGGCTTGCGGAGGGCGACGCGGCGGTGCTGGACATGGAAGGGGAGGGCGGCCGCGTGGTGGTGAGGGCGCCGGGGGAGGCGACGAGCGAGGCGTGTGAGGGGCCGATTAGCGACGTGGTGGCCTATCCCGGCATCGTCGTGGAGGCGACGGTGGAAGTTTGAGGCCACCGTGAAAATGTGAGACGGCCGCAGAAGTGTGAGACGGCCGTGGATGTGTGAGAGGGTCGGGGCAGTGTGAAACCCACACTTGTCCTGGCCAGTGCGTGGATCTCTGCGCCCCGTGTGGATCACAGCGGTGCAATGGCACATTTGTCTTTGGAAGGCGATTTTACATGAAAGCTTTAGCAGGGGGCAAAGTGATAGGCAGGTGAGG